>CM033469.1:408296335-408301335 GCA_019447015.1 Hymenochirus boettgeri | reverse complement strand
AGATAGATAGATTAGATAGAGAGAGGAGAGAGGGATGAGGGAGGACAGAGAGAGATAGATAGAGAGAGAGATGAGAGATAGATAGCAGAAGGGGTTAAGTAAGATAGATAGATCATAGATAGATAGATAATAGATAGATAGATAGATAGATAGATAGAGAGGTAGAGGGTAGCAGATAGAGATAGATAGATAGATAGATAGAAGATAGATAGTAGACACTAGATAGAAAAGCAATAGATAGATAGATAGATAGATAGCTAGATAGATAGATAGGATTAGATAGATTAGGATTAGATAGCCAGAGTTAGTAAGATAGAGATAGATAGATTTAGATAGCGACGATAGAAGATAGATAGATAGATAGATAGATCGATAGATAGATGATAGATAGATAGATAGATAGATAGATAGATAGATTAGCCAGAGTTAGAAAGATAGATAGATATAGATAGATAGATCGATCGATAGATTAGATAGAGATAGATAGATGATTAGATAGATAGATAGCTAGATCGAGATAGATAGATAGATAGATTAGATAGGAGTAGTAGATAGATAGATAGATAGATAGGATAGATAGATAGCGATCATCTAGGGAGTACAGATGATTAGCTAGATAGATAGATAGATAGATAGAAGATAGATAGAGAGGAGATAGCCAGACGTTAGTAAGATAGATAGATAGATCGCTAGATAGATAGATAGTAGATAAGATAGATAGATAGAGAGAGAGAGAAGGAAGAGAAGATGAAGGAGGGAGAGAGGAGGGAGGAGAGGAGAGATTGAGAGAGATGAGATAGAGATAGAGGAGAGAGGAGAGATTAGAGGGATAGATAGCTAGCAGAGTTAGTAAGAAGATAGATAGAATAGATAGATATATAGATTAGATAGATAGATCGATAGTAGAGAGAAGAATAGATAGATAGATAGTTTAGGTCGGTTAGATAGAATAGAAGATTAGATAGATAGATAGATAGATAGATAGATGGACACTTAGAGAGAAAGAAAAGCAGATAGATAGATAGTCGATAGATAGATAGTTAGATAGATAGATAGATAGCAGAGTTAGTAAGATAGACTAGATAGATTAGTTAGATAGATAGATGTAGAAGATAGATAGGATAGATGAAGATTAGTGAGGGATTTTTTTTTAGATAGATTAGATAGCTCGATAGATAGATTAGATAGATGATAGAAGATAGATATATAGATTAGATAGATTAGATGATAGATAGATAGATAGATACAGAGTTAGTAGAGGATAGTAGATAGATAGGATAGATAGATAGATCAGATCAGATAGATTAGAAGATAGATAGATAGGATAGATAGATCGATAGATAGATAGATAGCAGAGTTAGTAAGATAGATTAGATAGATGATAGATAGATAGATAAGAATAGATAGGATAGATAAGATAATAGATAGAAATAGATTAGAAGATAGATAGCTAGATTAGATAGAAGATGGACAGGTAGTAGATAGATATATAGATAGATAGATAGATAGCAGAGTTAGATAGATTGATAGATAGATAGATAGATAGATAGCAGAGTTAGTAAGATAGATAGATAGATAGAGAGATAGACAGATAGATAGACATATAGATAGACAGACATTTATAGACAGACATATAGATAGATAGATATATAGAAGATGGACAGGTACGTAGATAGATATATAGATGGATGCTACATAGATAGCTAGCAGAAGTTAGATAGATTGATAGATAATAGATATAGAGAGAGAGAGGGTGAGATGAGATGAGAGAGAGAGTAGATAGAGAGAGAGATAGAGGGATAGATAGCAGAGGTAGTAAGATAGAATAGATAGATAGATAGATAGATAGATAGATAGATAGATAGATAGAAAGATAGATAGATAGATAGGTGGTAGGTTTGATAGATAGATTAATAGATAGATAGATAGAAGATAGACACTAGATAGAAAAGCAGGATAGATAGATAGATAGATAGTTAGTAGATAGATAGATAGAATAGATAGCAGAGTTATGTAAGATATTAGATAGATAGATAGAAGATAGAAGATAGATAGAAGAGAGATAGATAGCTAGGATAGATAGATAGATTAGATAGAGAGATAGATGATTAGAGATTTGGGGATAGATAGATAGATAGATAGCCAGAGTTAGTAAGGGAATGATAGATAGATAGATAGTAGATAGATAGATCGAAGCTAGATAGATAGATAGATAGATAGATAGATAGATAGATAGATAGATAGAAGATGGACAAGGTACGTTAGAGATAGATTCGGGATATCATATGATAGATAGATAGATAGCAGAGAGTAATGGGCCATAGACGATGTGAGATTAAATTGTTAGTAGTGTGGATGACATGCAATGTAAATTGGTAAATTGTGTACGATCGTCGTACGTTCGTTTCCACTAACGCAAATCGATTGAATAGTTGGTATTTGAAATGCAACCTATCCTTTCCTTAAATGATGTTTTGTAGATTTAAATTGTATACGATTTAGAGTGTAGGTTAGGAGGTGAGTCCATAATTGTGTTGTACGAGTGGGCCATAAATGATTTTTGAAATTTTTGTGTTGGTTTTTTGTTTTTTTGTTTTTGTGTAACATATGCAATGCGTCGGAACAAGAGTGAAGCGAGATAGACGAACGTTCTTTTCCGGTGTTAGTCCGAGTTTCTGTTTTCGTTTTTTGTTGTTGTTCGGTTTTTTGTTTTGTGTTCAATGCTGGAGTTATATAATTTGGTTAGGATATATAGGGACTTGTACTTTCACATTCAGTGGTCTGTACGTTTTCGGCCCTGTATAACCACTTACATGACTAATTCCTATAAGCTGGGTAAACCACTAACTCGCTCTTTTCTGTACAATCAAATCGCAAACATTCTGTTACGTTTGTTGTACGATCATCCTTCATAACACCAAACGATTACATCGTATGACTAAAATTTGCGTCCAAACCGAATTTCGGATAACAACGATAATGTCTTCCAAACCTTCAGTCGATATATAAGACAATATCTTTCACATTAAATTTACGATTTATAAACGATTTTTTTTTTGACCTATCGTACGGACTATCGCACGATTTCATTCCATCGTCTTATGGGCCCCATTATGATAGATGATAGATAGATAGATTAGATAGATAGAGAGCTAGATAGATAGATAGATAGAATAGAGAGATTTAGATATCGATAGCATAGCCAGACGTTAGTAAGATAGATAGATAGATAGATCGGATAGATAGGAGATAGATAGATACCGATAGATAGATAGATAGATAGATAGAAATAGAGAAGATCATATAGAATAGACAGACATATAGACAGACATATAGATAGATAGATAGATAGATAGAAGATGGACAGGTACGTAGATAGATATATAGATGGATAGATAGATAGATAGATAGATAGCAGAGTTAGATAGATTGATAGGAAATAGATAATAGAGGAGAGGGGAGAGAGGGAGAGAGAGTGATTAGATAGAGTAGAGAGATAGAGAGATCGATAGCGAGGTAGTAAGATAGATAGATAGATCGATAGATAGATCGGATAGATAGAATAGATAGGTAGGTATGTTAGGTAGGTAGATAGATAGATATAGATAGAGATAGAATAGACACTAGATGAAAGCAGATATAGATGATAGATAGATAGATAGATAGATAGATAAGATAGAGAGATAGATAGATAGATAGATAGATAGCAGAGTTAGTAAGAAGATAGATAGATAGATAGATAGATAGATGATAGATAGATAGCTATAGATTAGATAGATAGAGTTAGATAGATAGATAGATAGATCTAGATAGATAGATAGATAGATTAGATAGATTAGGATAGACCACAGAGTTAGTAAAGATGTCGATAGGATAGATTAGATTAGAGATAGAAGATAGATAGATAGATAGATAGATAGATAGATAGATATAGATAGTAATAGATTAGATAGATAGACAGATAGATAGACATATAGATGAAGACATATAGACAGACATATAGATAGATAGATAATAGAAGATGGCAGGTATGTGAGATAGATATTTAGATATATAGATAGGATTAGATATATGTAGATAGCAGAGTAGGATAGATTGATAGATAGATAGATAGATAGAGAGAGTGAGAGAGAGAGAGTAGAGAGAGAGATAGCGAGAGAGATAAGACAGAAGAGAGTTAGAAAGATAGATAGATAGATAGATTAGGATTAGAGAGATAGATAGATATATAGATAGATCGATAGAGATCGATAGACACGATAGATAGATTTAGATAGGTAGGTGGTAGGTAGATATAGATAGATAGCTAGAATAGATAGGACACTAGTATAAAGCAGATAGATAGATATAGGATAGATCGAAGATAGGATAGAAGCCAGAGTTAGCAGAGTTAGTAAGATAGATAGATTAGATAGATAGATAGATAGATAGATAGCTAGTAGTAGATAGATAGATGGGATAGATAGATGATAGATAGATAGATAGCAGATGTTAGTAAGCTAGATAGATAGATAGATAGATAGAGTAGATAGATTAGATAGATAGATGATAGATAGATAGATAGATAGATAGATAGATAGATAGATAGATAGGATAGATAGAGCTAAACAGGATAGATATAGATAGCATATAGATAGCCAGCCGACATATAGACAGACATATAGATAGATACGATTATCTAGAAGATGGACAGGAGTAGATAGATCTATAGATAGTAGATCGATAGATAGATAGTATAGCTAGATAGATAGGATAGATAGATAGAGAGATAGCTAGCTGATATAGATAGCAGAGTTCGAGTTAGATAGAATTGAAGATGATAGACGATAGATAGATAGATAGATAGAGAGAGAGAAGAAGAGATTGTGAATGAGGAGAGAGATTTAGATAGATAGAGAGAGAGATAGAGAGATAGATTAGATAGCAGGAGTTAGACAGATAGATAGAGGATAGATATAGATAGATAGAGATAGATAGCATAGATAGAAGATAGATAGATA
>CM033469.1:408276335-408288835 GCA_019447015.1 Hymenochirus boettgeri | reverse complement strand
ATAGATAGAATATAGATAGACACATGATAGAAAGCAGATAGATAGATAGAATAGATAGATAGATAGATAGATAGATAGATAGATAGATAGATAGATAGATAGGTAGGTAGGTAGGTAGGTAGGTAGGTAGGTAGATAGGTAGATAGATAGCCAGAGTTAGATAGATAGATAGATAGATAGATAGATAGATAGATAGATAGATAGATAGATAGATAGATAGATAGAAGATGGACAGTTACGTAGATACATAGATAGATAGATACATAGATAGACAGAAAAATAGATAGACAGATAGATAGCTAGATAGATAAATAGATAGATAGATATACACTAGATAGATAGATAGATAGATAGATAGATAGATAGATGATAGATGATTATAGACAGATAAACAGATAGACAGATTGATAGATAGATAGATGATAGATGAGATGATAGACAGATAAACAGATAGACAGATAGCCAGACGACAGAAAAGACAGACGACATACAGTCAGACAGATAGATAGATAGACAGAAAAATAGATAGATAGACACATAGATTTACACTAGATAGAAAGCAGATAGATAGATAGATAGACAGATAGATAGATAGATAGATAGCAGAGTTAATTAGATATATAGATAGAAAGATAGATAGCTGAGAAAGACAGATAATAGTACGACAGACTGACAGCAGACAGATAGACGATAGATAGATAGATAGATAGATAGATAGATAGATAGATAGATAAATAGATAGAGAGATGATAGATAATAGATAGATGATAGACAGATAAACAGACAGCAGACAACAGACAGACATACAGACAGACAGATAGATAGATAGACAGAAAAATAGATAGATAGACAGATAGATAGATTTACACTAGATAGAAAGCAGATAGATAGATAGATAGATAGATAAGATAGATAGATAGATAGCAGAGTTAGTTAGATATATAGATAGAAAGATAATAGCTGGAGAAAGACAGATAATGATACAGACAGACTGACAGACAGACAGATAGATGATAGATAGACTAGATATAGATATAGATAGATAGATAGATAGATTGATAGAGAGATAGATAGATAGATAGATAGATAGATAGATAGATAGATAGATAGATAGATAGATAGATAGATAGATAGGTAGGTAGGTAGGTAGGTAGGTAGGTAGGTAGGAAGGTAGGTAGGTAGGTAGATAGGTAAATAGATAGCAGAGTTAGATAGATAGATAGATAGATAGATTAGAGAGAGAGAGAGAGAGAGAGAAAGAGAGAAAGAGAGATAGATAGATAGATAGATAGATAGATGATATATAGATAGATAGATAGATAGATAGAAGATAGTAGATAGATAGATAGATAGATAGATAGATAGAAATAGATAGATAGATAGATAGATAGATAGATAGCGATAGATAGATAGATAGATAGAAAAATGATAGAACGATAGATACAGACAGACGGACAGATAGATAATAGATAGATAAATAAGATAGATAGATAGAGAGATAGATAGATAGATAGTCGATAGATAGATAGATAGATAGTAGTTGATAGATGATGATAGATCACTTTATGTAGATGTAAAGTCCACAACCATGCAGACCTCTTGGTGCACAGAGAGAATGTTATTATAACTGAACAGGTTAGTTTCCATCCACTTTACTGTACAGCACAAATGGGGAGATTTAAGACATGCAAGAGATGATGCCAACTAACAGCTGATATTAATATTAGTTCTGAACCCGCACAAGCCACTGGTGAATAGCTTGTGTGCACGCTAGGGTTCTAACCATCAGAAACAGGGGTTAAAGTAATGCTAACAAACAGTGAATCGGTTAGGGTGACTATTAAACCATCCTGAGCGGCTGAACTGTGAATTCCCCTACAATGTTATTGTGTTGGACCAATGATATGATAGCCCTATAGGAGAGTAACTAGGAACTGCTGACATCATTCCCATCATAAGAGAAGACCAGTGATGTATCTAATATTCTTATAGAAGATTTATAGGATAGCCAATTAAAAACTAGTGAGATCCACTGAATGATTTAGTAACATGGTAAAACAATGTTGTTGGTTTGGTTTACATCTCCTTTAAAATACCATATTTTATAATAAAATTCACATTGTTGACACTTCTAAGCAATAAACAGTTTTAATGACATGACGGTTGATCATTTTTGTGGTACTCATTTTGAACACTAAGTGGCAGTATTACGTCTTTCTAGTGCTCATAAATCCCTCTTCTCTTATACCTTATTTCTATTTACCAGGGTTATATTCAATAGATCTTCACACAATTCACTGCAAGGCTGGTGTGCAATTGTGATGTTGCAGCAGAGTTATGTAATACCAGTTAACCCTTCGTGGATTGTGTTAACCCCTTATAAACAATTTTTCAATGACGCTTTATATTTCACATTATATCCATCAGTGCTTGGATCTGTCAAATCCCATGTCCCATAACTGTCTCTGACCCTGTATGCCCTCGATGAATAATCTATTACTTACAAAATACATTTTCATTTAAGGTTTTTTTTAATAAAAACGGGATCTGGGGTTGTAACCCTTTTTGGCAGTAAGGTTTGGCTGCTAGAGGAGGATGTTGGAGCTGAACCCACAGTGAAGATAAACAGTTTAGTTTATTAAATGGAATATTGTCTGGACTTGTTTCTATATATGCTAAAGGTGGGCATACACAGTGCATATTGTTCGATCGGATTGCGATTGTCCAAACCATTGTAAATCCGATCGGAAGACTGATTGGATATCCCCACGTTGCACCGACAATTTCCATAGATTTCAGCTTGAGAATGTCTGGTTCTGGTACATGGTGCCGAGTTTTATTCGATACACCGACAAATATTGCCAATCGGTCTATTGAAAACCAGGAATAGTGTCTTCGATAATCTGATCGGTGCAATGATCGAATCGATCGGTAAATCGATGCCGTCTATGTCCACCTTTAGACTTTAGCTAGAACCTTCTAAAAAAGCACAATTCTGTAAAGAAAAGGCCTGTTTTCTGTTAGAGGCATGTGGTAGACTCCTGGCGTATTAGGGGTTAAGTGTTTGCCAATTCAGAATAAAGGGTTAACCAGCTTCCCCAGAGAATGAGTTTAAATCTTTAGAATGATGTTTCCTGATATAACTTGGACTGATATAACCAGGGACACAGTGTACAATCTGACAGCAGGTATTAGTTGGCAAGTCAGCAAAGACCTCCAAGGTTATTTATATAGTGGGTGCAGCTTGCATACTGATGTATGTAGTAGTACAGACACCAGGCTCTCCCACAGGTTAAAGCTGAGGCCTCTCTATAAATGCACCAAAACACAATGGGGGCTATACTTCAGTAGTGCACATCAGTGCATGAATGTTCAGGCTCTCCTGCCACCCAGTTTGGCACTCCTGTGCCACAGCAAAGACAGACACTAACCCTTGCCGGACGGGCTAGTTTGGCTTCAAAGTGCAAGTGTGGTCTCTACCAAGTAGCGGGTACAAACAAGCCTGTGGTTTTTCCTTTAAAATGAGCTCCCAATCACACTCTGGCTGCAGCCTGTGAAAAATGATATTGTGGATAAACACACACTTCTGCTTCCATTAGGAGGAGTGATATTACCTGACCCTCTGCTCCTTTTCTGCCCCCGTGGTATAAGCATGCTCAATTAAGACTTAATGCTGGAAAAGTGTGGAAATCCTCCACAGAAGAAAATGTAATATTGAGAGGCCAGATTGGTCACATAGCTGCAAGCTGGTGGAAAGCAGAAGTGTCCAGGGTTATGTTGCTAAACCTTTCAGCATATAACTTTTCACAAGTTGTACCTAGAGATTTGATCCAGGGTACATTTTAAACATAAGAAGTCATTAGCATTTATTTTAAACATAGAACCATAGCACATGCTAGTTCAGTGAGTGTGCACTATTTCCATTACTTTTATTTATCCCTCATTTGTTTGGGGACCGCATTGCCCCCAAAACCAATTAGAAACCCTAACTAATAGAGGTGGCGAAACTCACTAGTTTTGTTCTGTTTTCGTTTTCCGGATCTCTGGAAAAATACCGAAGATCCGAAAATCCGAAATCGGAACCAATTTTCGATAATTTTCGAAAGTATAAGCGGAAACTCAAAAAATGTCTCCGATTGTATTTTCATAATTGTCGAATGTTCGAGGCCATTTTCGAAAATTATCAAAACAGCCCCGTGCTTTCGAAAATTATCGAAAATATGTTCGACAGTCTTTCGGATTTCGGAAAGAGGGGTTCCGTGTCGAAACCGGATCCATCTCAACTAACTAATCGCCTGCAGGCAATGAACCACCAAAATACAGCACAGAACTTAGCCAAACACTAAGAAGAGGTGAGAGAGCTTGCTTGGACTGCTCACTGCTCTTCTTTGAATGCTTTCTGGGCTTAATTCCCTAAAAATGAGGTTGACATTGTAGATCCTAAAACGGAGACTCTGACCTTAGGTAGACAACATTGGGCAATAGGTTCCTCTCTGAGACCATCTACCCCCATAGACAATACCCTGCAGCATATCAATTACATTTGTGGATTTAACATGACGTCTTCAGCAGAAAAGGGGCCGAGCCTTTAGCAGATAACCGTTTCCTCCAGCAATGGTGTTTAACTGCTTCCTTGCTCTAATTGCTATCAATCAATTAAAAACAGGTCTCTGATTCATATGTGCTAAGGCTGAGAGTCTCAGATTAACCGTTTTAATCGTTATCGCCCATATTGTCCCGTATATCGCGCTAAATGGGACCCCCGGGATCATTTACGAATAAACTGAAGGGCGTTAAATGGCTTATTTATTCGAAAAGATTTTAGCTAAAGACAGAGAAGTCAAAATCTCCTTAGTGTAGGCTGCGTTTTAATTAATAGTTGTTATGGTAGAAAATGGTCAAAGGGAAAATAGGTAATACGTCCCCACTGAGTCATCGGAATCGAGGGACGTTTCCTAGGCGTCTACAGCATTGTCTCACTAATACAGCACTGAAATCCATGTGCACGCCAAAGAGGAAGGAATCACGCCATTTATAATGATAATGGAAGAACGCCAGTAAGAAAAGGAAGGATAACGTAGGAATTATTTGACCATAAGTGGAATCGTCAGATGCCATTTGTTTAACCCTATGAAACAAATGCCTAGCATTAAATGCTTACAAAAATGTTTACGTTTGGCTTGGTTTTCTTTGCAGTGAAAATGTTAAGTTAACAAGTCTCATCCACAAGGTGTTCTGTAAATTTGCTGTAACACGCAGTAAAACAAAACTACTAAAGTTGTCCCTCCCGAACCACCGGTTCAGACATGTCAGTTAAGACTGCTGTGGGAACCCTGTACTAAGGGAAGATAGGTTTTTGCCCTTTCCAGAATAGCAGTTCATGTTAGATACACTGTGTCTGGAAGTATTTGCATTCTTGTAATAGTCCAGATTAATTACTGAAACCGCGTGGCTTGGATGGGTTAAGGACTGGCCCATGATGATAAGGCAGAGGGGTCATTCTTTCAGATTTAATGAATGAAATTAACGTTGCCAGATGGATTCTTCTAGGCCCTTCAGTAGACTCCCAGTCATAAAAACCTGTGTGCACCATAGAGCGGTCTCTTGAGTGTCAGTAACTGATAACCCGTGAGAGCTAATGGATTCTGAGCAGGTAAGTATTTGTACAGGGATTAGAGAGAACAGTTAATATCTTTATACAATATCTACTAAGTAAGGGTGACCACACACATGTAACTGCATTGTATACTCCATTACAATCTGTCTGTCACATACAGACAACCGAAAATCTCTACCCTATAAGGGTTTGGTCTACCCAAGGAAAGGGAAACAATAATGACTATTGGATTCCCCAATGGCAGTAGCCTGCATCGCAGTAAATTGTTTTCGCCCCATGCACCTTCCAGATACCAGAACAATCCCGATAGCGGTAAGATGAATGGATGAGAAATCACTGCAGTGGTCCCTGTGATAATCAGTCTGGATGGAAATTTCCACTGGTTGGTGGCAGACAAAACCCATATGATCTTAGGCAGGGCCACACGGCAATTACACGCAATCGCATGAAATCGAGAGAATTTCCGCGTTCCCGAAAAAGTGTGTAAAAGCGTGAAAAAAGCACAGTGTGGCCTAGCCTATAATGTGTATTGTACGCTCACCCAGCTGACTGATCCCCATACATACAGATGTAGGGTGAGTGTGCGATTGTGACGTCCCATATTACCAACATACAATGGAATTTTCCGAGCAATCTGTGACTGTAGTCACCTGCATATGGGAGTCTTTACATTGCCCAATCTGTGGCGCAAGATGTGTTGGAGGTGACTATGGGCAGAGTCTGGGCAGGGCAATGGACATGGATGGCTAGATAAGAGACAGGACCAATAAAGCTGCCCAGTTACTGTCTAGAGTGCAGCTATTATGGCCCCCAGCCTGCTGTATTCTATATGATAAAAGATGTAGGTTCTAGGGGTAATAAACCATCTTCTATATTCACAATCCCTTCACCACACGGGGTAAGAGTGGGACCAGTATCTGGCCTGGGAAGCCAAGAGAGGGTTAAAAAAGTTGCCTTTGGATGAAAATCTAACAAGGACAGATCAATCAGATGCCAGGCCTAGGGACTAGACTTCCCCATTAGAAGGAATACGAACCCATTGAAGTGTATAGGTGGGTGCATAGCGTATTCATAGCTTTCAAGATCTATCCCCCTGTTAGAGGAATGGAGTGGTGGTCCTCTCTCTAGATGTCAAGACGCCCCATTGATCATGTTTGTCCATTAGAAAGACCAAACATTTGAGAAAGACTTCCTGTGACCTTCATTCCACCTTCACGGAGCTTTCAAATCATTATAAAAGCCACAAATAGTCTACCAGGCAGCCAATCCCTTTGTGGGATCAACATACTGTAAGGCCAGCCATTTGTCAGTGTGTTATGGACAGAAGATTGACAGTTGTACAATGTAGAGACAGACATTGCTGTTATTAATCTGTGTATGAATCCCAATAGCGAGCCTTCCAGCCAGTATACAGTCACCTTTCCAACCCTTCCACCAGTCAGCTTTCCAGCCTGTTCCACATTCTACCAGCCTGTCCACCAGTCAGCTTACCAGCCTGTCCACAGTAGCTTTACAGCTGGCCACCAGTTAGCTTACCAGCCTGGCCACCAGTTAGCTTACAGCACTGTCCACCAGTCATCTTACCAGCAAGTCCACCAGTCAGCATTCCAGCCCGTCCACAGTCAGCCTTCCAGCCGTCCACCAGTCAGCTTTTCAGCCTGTCCACTAAGTCAGCTAACCAGCCCGTCTACCTTCAGCTTACCAGCCAGTCCACCAGTCAGCTTTCCAGCTGTCCATCAGTCAGCATTCCAAACACTCCATCCCTCAGCTTTCTAGCCCATCCACTAACCAGCCACTCCACCAGTCATCTTACAGCCAGTCCAAAGTCAGCTTACCAGCCAGTCCACCAGTCAGCTTTCCAGCCAGTCCACCAGACAACCTTCCAGCTCGTCCACCAGTCAGACATCCAGCCAAGCCACAAGGCAGCTTTCTAGCCCGTCCATCAGTCAACATTCCAGCAAGCCACTAGTCAGCTTTCCAGCCAGTCCACCAGGCAGCTCTCCAGCCAAGCCACTAGTCAGCTTTCCAGCCAGTCCAGGCAGCTTTCCAGCCCGTTCACTAATCAGCTTTCCAGCCAAGCCACTGGTAGGTTACAGCCAGTACACCGGTCAGCCTTACAGCCAGCCTGCAAACCAAAATTCCTCTTTACAGATTTGCATTTAAATAAGTACGTGGGAGATGCCATACTGTTCCTCAGTACAATATGAGGGGATAGCTTATTGAACATATTATACAATGTATGTATACAAAGGGTGGAGCTGCCATAGTGTCCCTTAACAGCACAGTATGAGGGTAAAGCTTATTGAACATATTGAACAATGTACATATGTACAAACATATCTGTGGAGCTGCCATAGTGTTTCCTTAGACAGCCCAGTTTAAGGGTATAGCTTGCTGTATTTACAGAACATTCCTTCTTGTATATTTTATTAATATATATATATATGGTTGAGAGCTGCCATATTGTTCCCTTAGACAGTACCGTGAGGGTATTGCTTATTGTGTGTAAACAGCATTCCTTCTCTGTAATTTAAATTTATACATATAAGTGGGAGCTGCCTAATGTTTCCTTAGACAGTACAGTATGGGTATAGCTTATTGTATGACAGAATATTTTTCTCTGTATATTTATACATATGGGTGGGAGCTCATAGGTTTCCCTTAGACGTACAGCATGAGGGTATAGCTTCTGTGTGTTTTACAGAACATTCCTTCTCTGTTTATTTATATTTAACTATGGGTGGGAGGTGCCATAGTTTCCCTTAGACAGTACAATAGAGGGTATAGCTTATTGTATGTACAAACATTCCTTCTCTGTATATTTATTTTTACATATGGGTGGGAGCTGCCATATTGTTTCCCTTAGACAGTACAGTATGGAGTACAGCTTATTGTGTGTACAGAACATTCTTCTCTGTATATTTATATTTTATATATGGATGGGAACTGCCATATTGTTTACCAAGACAGTACATTATGAGGGTATAGCTTATTGGTATACAGAATTCATTCTCTGTATATTTATACATATGGGTGGGAGCTGCCATATTGTTTCCCTTAGACAGTACAGTATGAGGGTATAGTTATTATGGTACAGAACATTCCTTCTCTGTATATTTATACATATGGGGGGGGAGTACCATATTGTTTCCCTTAGACAGTACAGTATAAGGTTATAGTTTATTATGTGTACAGAAACTTCTTCTTTTGTATATTTAACATATGGGTGGGAGCGCCATATGTTTTTCCCTTAGACAGTAGTATGAGAGTAAAGCTTATGTTGGTACAGAACACCTTCTGATATTTATATTTTTACATATGGGTGGGAGCTTCCATATTGTTTACCTTAGACAGTACAGTATGAGGGTATAGCTTAGGTATACGAATATCCCTCTTGTATATTTATACATATGGGTGGGTGCTGCCATATTATTTCATTAGGACAGTACAGTTTGAGGTATAGTTTATTATATGTACAGAACATTCCTTTCTGTATATTATATTACATATGGGTGGGAGCTGCCATATTGTTTTTTCTTAGACGTACCGATGAGGGTATAGCTATTGGTACAGAACATTTCTTATCTCTGATTTATACATTGGGTGGAGCTGCCATATTTTTTCCTTAGACAGTACAGTATGAGGGTATAGTTTATTATGTGTACAGAACATCTCTCTGTATTTTAACATATGGATGGGAGGTGCCATATTGTTTCCCTTGGACAGTACAGTATGAGGGTATAGGTTATTGTGTGTACAGAACATTCCTTCTCTGTATATTATATGTATACATATGGGTGGGAGCGCCATAGTGTTCCCCAGACAGTACAATATGAGGCTTATAGCATTGTATGTACAGAACATTCCTTCTCTGTATATTAAATTATACATATGGATGGGAGCTGCCATAGTGTTTCCCTTGACAGTACAGTATGAGGGTATAGCTATTGTATGTACAGAACATTCCTCTCTTGTATATTATTTTATACATATGGTGGGAGCTGCCATATTTCCCTTAGACAGTACAGTATGGGGTATAGCTTATTGTATGTATCGACATTCCTTCTCTGTATATTTATACATATTGGTGGGGCTGCCATAGTTTCCCTTAGACAGTACCGTATGAGGGTTAGCCTATTGGTATACAGAACATTCTTCTCGTATATTTATACTATACATATGGGTGGGAGCTGCCATGTGTTTCCCCTAGACAAGTACAGTATGAGAGTATAGCTTATTGTGTGTACAGAGCATTCTTCTCTGTATATTTATATATGTACAGGTGTGACCTGCCATATGTTTCCCTAGACAGTACAGATGAGGGTTAGCTTATTGTGTAAACAGAACATTCCATCTGTGTATATTTATACATATGGGTGGGAGCTGCCATATGTTTCCCTAGACAGTACAGTATGAGAGTAATCTTATTGTGTGTACAGAAAATTCCTTCTCGTATATTTATATTTTAATATGGGTGGGAGCTGCCATATTGTTTCCCTTAGACAGTACAGTATGAGGTTATAGCTTATTATGTGTACAGACATTCCTTCTCTGTATATTTATCATATGGGTGGGAGCGCCATTGTTTCCTTAGACAGTACAGTATAGGGTATAGGTTATTTGTGTGTACCGAACATTCCTTCTCTGTATATTATATGTATACATATGGGTTGGCGCTGCCATAGGTTCCCTTAGACAGTACAATATGAGCTTATGCTTATTTTAGTACAGACATTCCTTCTCTGTATATTTAAATTGATACATTGGATGGGAGCTGCCCGTGTTTCCCTTAGACAGTACAGTATGAGGGTATAGCTATATTGTATGTACAAACATTCCTTCTCGTTATTTTATTTATACATATGGGGGGAGCTGCATATTGTTTCCCTTAGACAGTACAGTATGAGGGTATAGCCTATGGTATACAGAACATTCCTTCTCTGTATATTTATATGTATACATATGGGTGGAGCTGCCATTGGTTTCCCTTAGACAGTACAGTATGAGAGTAAGCTTATGTGTGTACGAACACTTTCTCTGTATATTATATACGTACAGGTGGGAGCTGCCAATGTGTTATACAGAACATCCCTCTGGTATATTTATCATATGGGTGGGAGCTGCCATATTGTTTACCTAGACAGTACAGTATGAGAGTTAAGCTTATTGTGTGTACAGAACATTCCTTCTCTGTATATTATATATAAGGTGGGAGCTGCCATAGTGTTTCCCTTAGACAGTACAGTATGAGGTATAGCTTATTGTATATACAGAACATTCCTTCTCTGTATATTTATACATATAGGTGGGAGCTGCCATATGTTTCCCTTAGACAGTACAGTATGAGAGTAAATTTATTGTGTGTACAGAAAATTCCTTCTCTGTTATTTATATTTACAATGGGGGGAGCTGCCATATTGTTTCCCTTAGACAGACAGTATGGGTTATAGCTTAGTATGTGTACAGAACATTCTTCTCTGTATATTATAACATATGGGTGGGAGCCGCCATATTGTTTCCTTAGACAGTACAGTATGAGGGTATAGGTATTGTGTGTACAGAACATCCTTCTCTGTATATTTATATGTATACTATGGGTGGGAGCTGCCATAGGTTTCCCTTAGACAGTACAATATGAGCTTAGCTATTTATGTACAGAACATTCCTTCTCTGTATATTTAAATTGATATATGGATGGGAGCTGCATAGTGTTTCCCTAGACAGTACAGTATGAGGGTATAGCTTATGTATGTACAGAACATTCCTTCTCTGTATATTTATATTTATACAGGGTGGGAGCATGCCATATTGTTTCTTAGACAGTACAGTATGAGGGTATAGCCTATTGGTATACAGAACATCCTTCTCTGTATATTATATGTAACATAGGGTGGGAGCTGCCATTGTGTTTCCCTTAGACAGTACAGTAGAGAGTATAGTTTATTGTGTGTACAGAACCTTCTCTCTGTTATTTATATACGTCAGGTGGGAGCTGCCATATTGTGTATACAGAACATCCTGGTATATTTATACATATGGGTGGGAGCTGCCATTGTTTACTTAGACAGTACAGTATGAGAGTAAAGCTTATTGTGTGTACAGAACATTCCTTCTCTGTATATTTATATATATAGGTGGGAGCTGCCATAGTGTTTCCTTAGACAGTACAGTATGAGGGTATAGCTTATTGTATATACAGAATTCCTTCTGTATATTATACATTAGGTGGGAGCTGCCATATTGTTTCCCTTAGACAGTACAGTATGAGAGTAAAGCTTATTGTGTGTACAGAACATTCTCTCTCGTATTTATTTTTACATAGGGTGGAGCTGCATATTGGTTCCTTTAGACAGTACAGTATGAGGGTATAGCTTATTGTATGTACAGAACATTCCTTCTCTGTATATTTATACATATAGGTGGGAGTTGCCCATATTGTTTCCCTTAGACAGTACAGTTGAGGGTATTAGCTTATGTATATACAGAACATTCCTTCTCTGTATATTTATACATTAGGTGGGAGATGCCATATTGTTTCCTTACACAGTGACAGTATGAGGGTATAGCTTATTGTATGTACAGAACATTCCTTCTCTGTATATTATTATATAGGTGGGAACTGCCATATTGTTTCCCTTAGACAGTACAGTATGAGGGTATAGCTTATTGTATGTACAGAACATTCCTTCTCGTAGATATTATATATATAGGTGGGAGCTGCCATATTGTTTCCCTAGACAGTACAGTATGAGGGTATAGCTTATTGTGTATACAGAAACATTCCTTCTCTGTATATTTATACATATGGGTGGGAGCTGACATAGTGTTTCCCTTAGACAGTAAGTATGAGGGTATAGCTATTGTATGTACAGAACATTCTTCT
>CM033469.1:408155275-408276231 GCA_019447015.1 Hymenochirus boettgeri | reverse complement strand
TTCTCTGTATATTTATACATATGGATGGGAGCTGCCATAGTGTTTCCCTTAGACAGTACAGTATGAGGGAATAGCTTATTGTGTGTACAGAACATTCCTTCTCTGTATATTTATATTTATACATATGGGTGGGAGCTGCCATATTGTTTCCCTTAGACAGTACAGTATGAGGGTATAGCCTTTTGGGTGTACGGACCATTACATCTCTGTTTATTTATATATATGTGTGGGAGTTGCCATATTGTTTCCCTTGGACAGTACAGTATGAGGGTATAGCTTTATTGTATGTACAGAACATTCCTTCTCTGTATATTTTATTATACATATGGTGGGAGCTGCATATTGTTTCCTTAGACAGTACAGTATGAGGGTATAGCTTATTGTATGTATAAGAACATTCCTTCTCTGTATATTTATACATATTGGTGGGAGCTGCCATATTGTTTCCCTTAGACAGTACAGTATGAGGGTATAGCCTATTGGTATACAGAACATTCCTTCTCTGTATATTTATACTTATACATATGGGTGGGAGCTGCCATTGTGTTTCCCCTAGACAGTACAGTATGAGAGTATAGCTTATTGTGTGTACAGAGCATTCTTCTCTGTATATTTATATATGTACAGTTGTGACCTGCCATATTGTTTCCCCTAGACAGTACAGTATAGGGTATAGCTTATTGTGTATACAGAACATTCCATCTGTGTATATTTATAAATATGGGTGGGAGCTGCCATATTGTTTCCCTTAGACAGTACAGTATGAGAGTAAATCTTATTGTGTGTACAGAAAATTCCTTCTCTGTATATTTATATTTTTACATATGGGTGGGAGCTGCCATATTGTTTCCCTTAGACAGTACAGTATGAGGTTATAGCTTATTATGTGTACAGAACATTCCTTCTCTGTATATTTATACATATGGGTGGGAGCCGCCATATTGTTTCCCTTAGACAGTACAGTATGAGGGTATAGTTATGTGTTGTACAGAACATTCCTTCTCTGTATATTATATGTATACATATGGGTTGGAGCTGCCATAGTGTTTCCCTAGACAGTACAATATGAGCTTATAGCTTATTTTATGTACAGAACATTCCTTCTCTGTATATTTAAATTGATCTTGGATGGGAGCTGCCATAGTGTTTCCCTAGACAGTACAGTATGAGGGTATAGCTTATTGTATGTACAGAACATTCCTTCTCTTATATTTATATTTATACATATGGGTGGGAGCTGCCATATTGTTTCCCTTAGACAGTACAGTATGAGGGTATAGCCTATTGGTATACAGAACATTCCTTCTCTGTATATTTATATGTATACATATGGGTGGGAGCTGCCATTGTGTTTCCCTTAGACAGTACAGTATGAGAGTATAGCTTATTGTGTGTACAGAACATTCTTCTCTGTATATTTATATACGTACAGGTGGGAGCTGCCATATTGTGTATACAGAACATCCCTTCTGTGTATATTTATACATATGGGTGGGAGCTGCCATATTGTTTACCTTAGACAGTACAGTATGAGAGTAAAGCTTATTGTGTGTACAGAACATTCCTTCTCTGTATATTTATATATATAGGTGGGAGCTGCCATAGTGTTTCCCTTAGACAGTACAGTATGAGGGTATAGCTTATTGTATATACAGAACATTCCTTCTCTGTATATTTATACATATAGGTGACTGCCATATTGTTCCCTAGACAGTACAGTATGAAGTATAATCTTATTTGGTGTACAGAAAATTCCTTCTCTGTATATTTATATTTTTACATATGGGTGGGAGCTGCCATATTGTTTCCCTTAGACAGTACAGTATGAGGTTATAGCTTATTATGTGTACAGAACATTCCTTCTCTGTATATTTATACATATGGGTGGGAGCCGCCATATTGTTTCCCTTAGACAGTACAGTATGAGGGTATAGGTTATTGTGGTACAGAACATTCTTCTCTGTATATTTATATGTATACATATGGGTGGGAGCTGCCATAGTGTTTCCCTTAGACAGTACAATATGAGCTTATAGCTTATTTATGTACAGAACATTCCTTCTCTGTATATTTAAATTGATACATATGGATGGGAGCTGCCATAGTGTTTCCCTTAGACAGTACAGTATGAGGGTATAGCTTATTGTATGTACAGAACATTCCTTCTCTGTATATTTATATTTATACTATGGGTGGGAGCTGCCATATTGTTTCCCTTAGACAGTACAGTATGAGGGTATAGCCTATTGGTATACAGAACATTCCTTCTCTGTATATTTATATGTATACATATGGGTGGGAGCTGCCATTGTGTTTCCCTTAGACAGTACAGTATGAGAGTATAGCTTATTGTGTGTACAGAACATTCTTCTCTGTATATTTATATACGTACAGGTGGGAGCTGCCATATTGTGTATACAGAACATCCCTTCTGTGTATATTTATACATATGGGTGGGAGCTGCCATATTGTTTACCTTAGACAGTACAGTATGAGAGTAAGCTATTGTGTGTACAGAACATTCCTTCTCTGTATATTTATTATATAGGTGGGAGCTGCCATAGTGTTTCCCTTAGACAGTACAGTATGAGAGGTAAGCTTATTGTATATACAGAACATTCCTTCTCTGTATATTTATACATATAGGTGGGAGCTGCCATATGTTTCCCTTACAGTACAGTATGAGATATAAGCTTATTGTGTTGTACAGAACATTCCTCTCTGTATATTTATATTTTTACATAGGTGGGAGCTGCCATATTGTTCCTTAGACAGTACAGTATGAGGGTATAGCTTATTGTATGTACAGAACATTCCTTCTCTGTATATTTATCATATAGGTGGGAGCTGCCATATTGTTTCCTTAGACAGTACAGTATGAGGGTATAGCTTATTGTATTATACAGAACATTCCTTCTCTGTATATTTATATATAGGTGGGAGATGCCATATTGTTTTCCTTACACAGTACAGTATGAGGGTATAGCTTATTGTATGTACAGAACATTCCTCTCTGTATATTTATATATATAGGTGGGAACTCGCATATGTTTCCCTTAGACAGTACAGTATGAGGGTATAGCTTATGATGTACAGAACATTCCTTCTCTGTATATTATATATATAGGTGGGAGCTGCCATATTGTTTCCCTAGACAGTACAGTATGAGGGTATAGCTTATTGTGTATACGAACATTCCTTCTCTGTATTTTACTACAGTATGGGGGGACGCTGCATATGTGTTCCCTTAGACAGTACAGTATGAGGGTATAGCTTATGTATGTACAGAACATTCCTCTACTCTTTTATACATATGGGTGGGAGCTGCATATTGTTTCCTTAGACAGTACAGTATGAGGGTATAGCTTATTATATGTACAGAACATTCCTTCTCTTATTTATTACATATAGGTGGGGACGCTGCCATATTGTTTTCCTTACACAGTACAGTATGAGGGTATGGCTATGTGTATGTTCAGAACATTCCTTCTCTGTATATTTATATATATAGGTGGGAGCTGCCATATTGTTTCCCTTAGACAGTACAGTATGAGGGTATAGCTTATTTTATGTACAGAACATTCCTTCTTTGTATATTTATACATATGGGTGGGAGCTGCCATATTGTTTCCCTTAGACAGTACAGTATGAGGGTATAGCTTATTGTATGTACAGAACATTCCTTCTCTGTATATTTATATATATAGGTGGGAAGCTGCCATATTGTTTCCCTTACACAGTACAGTATGAGGGAATAGCTTATTGTATGTACAGAACATTCCTTCGAAACAAAAATTGGATTTATACACTATGGTGGGAGCTGCAGGCAACTTTGCAATCTGGGCACATTGGATCCAGGAAAACACACATAAACATAGACCCCTCTTTCAGTTTCCTGGCTGGTATTTCAATAAATCGTTGCTGGTTCATGGGGTGTTATTTCCCAGGAAGGGACCTGTAAGATGCTTACCTTAATGTGTAAGGAAAAAAGTCAACTTAAAGGGGAAGTAAACAAATTTCTACCCATCACTTCTCCTCTCATCCATTGAAACACCCAGGGGGAGGACTTGATGGAATGATCGGTTGGGAACAGGGGTGGGGACCTAGCAGTTCAGATCCTCACTCACCCTGGGTACTTTTAATGGCAGGAAGGAGGGTTATAATGTTTACGTAGCAGATGGAGATTCCAGGTGGGACCGGTAACCAATGGAAAGAGACAGAGAAATAAGGCGCCAAATCAGGATGCTGGATCACTGCCTTATGTTCCCTCTAGTTTTATAATATTATATATAATAATATTATTACTCACTCCATAATAAACTTCCTGCCATGGAGCCGGTAACATGATATAGTGGATAATGCACCCCCAACTGTAAATTATAAGGATATTAGAAGTCACCGAGGAGTTCCGTGACCATATAAAAGTATGAGGCCGCAGGCCGAGTACCTTTTATACAGGGCACGGAACTCCAAGGTGACTTCTAATATCCCTATAATTTACAGTTCGGGGTGCATTGTTTATTATAACCTACCCCTTTGTGGCTTTTGGTTTCCTTCTCCTCCTGGAACTGTTAGATTATAAGGCTATAATCTTACAGTTCATTCCATAGAAATCCACTACAGGGGAAGGTTATAATATTATTACTCCCTCTGTAACGAACTTCCTGATGCAGAGCCGGTAACATAATAATATTATTACTCCCTCTGTAACTGACTTCCTGATCCAGAGCTGGTAACCTAATAATATTATTTCTCCCTCCCTAATCATCTTCCTGACGCAAAGTCGGTAGCATAATAATATTAATACTCCCTCTGTAATGAACTTTATGACCCAGAACCGGTAACATATTAATATTATTTCTCCCTCTGTAGTGGACTTCTTTACGCAGAGCCGGTAACATAATATTATTTCTCTTTCTGTAACGAATCTTCTGACCCAGAACCGATAATATGATAAAATGATCACTCTCTCTGTAATGGACTTCCTGACCCAGAACCGGTAACATTATAATATTATTACTCCTTCTGTAACGGACTTCCTGACCCAGAACCGGTAACATTATAATATTATTACTCCCTCTGTAACGGACTTCCTGACCCAGAACCGGTAACATAATAATATTATTACTCCCTCTGTAACGGACTTCCTGACCCAGAACCGGTAACATAATATTATTACTCCCTCTGTAATGGACTTCCTGACCCAGAACCGGTAACGTAATAATATTATTACTCCCTCTGTAACGGACTTCCTGATGCAGAGCCGGTAACATAATAATATTATAACCTACCCCTGTAGTGGATTTCTATGGGAGGAACTGTAAGATTATAGCCTTATAATCTTACAGTTCCAGGAGGAGAAGGAAACCAGAAGCCACAAAGGGGTAGGTTATAATAAATAATGCACCCCGAACTGTAAATTATAGGGATATTAGAAGTCACCTTGGAGTTCCGTGCCCTGTATAAAAGGTACTCGGCCTGCGGCCTCGTGCTTTTATATGGTCACGGAACTCCTCGGTGACTTCTAATATCCTTATAATTTACAGTTGGGGGTGCCTTATTCACTATATAAAATGCTTACATCAAATTGTCATTCTCATACTTAATTATATAATTTTTAGCATTTGAATCTAGTATGAACAATCTACACATTTCTGATGACTGTTTCAAAAGTCCCATGGTGTGCTTCCTATCTGTATTGTACATCATTTATATATAATACATTTTACAGGCTAGGCATTTTCAATGGGGAAGTGCAGTGGCGAGAATCTATATTACAATCTCTCAGTTATGTCACTGAGTGACTTCCTGTATTCCACTGCCCCTCCCACTGTCCCCCTCCCTGTATTCATCATTTATATAGGAATCCATGTTTATTGTTGACAGACAATGTTTGGTCCTTTTTTTTGTCACCGAGGAGTTCCGTGACCATATAAAAGCACGAGGCCGCAGGCCGAGTACCTTTTATACAGGGCACGGAACTCCAAGGTGACTTCTAATATCCCTATAATTTACAGTTCGGGGTGCATTATTTATTATAACCTACCCCTTTGTGGCTTCTGGTTTCCTTCTCCTCCTGGAACTGTAAGATTATAAGGCTATAATCTTAGTTCCTCCCATAGAAATCCACTACAGGGTAGGTTATAATATTATTATTTACCACCGCTCTGCATCAGGAAGTCCGTTACAGAGGAGTAATAATATTATTACGTTAACCGGTTCTGGGTCAGGAAGTCCATTACAGAGGGAGTAATAATATTATGTTACCGGTTCTGGGTCAGGAAGTCCGTTACAGAGGAGTAAAAATATTATTATGTTACCGGTTCTGGTTCAGGAAGTCCGTTACAGAGGGAGTAATAATATTATTATGTTACCGGTTCTGGGTCAGGAAGTCCGTTACAGAGGGAGAATATATATAATGTTACCGGTTCTGGGTCAGGAAGTCCGTTACAGAAGAGTAATATAATTATTGTTCCCCGGTTCTGGGTCAGGAAGTCCATTACAGAGAGAGTGATCATTTTATCATATTATCGGTTCTGGGTCAGAAGATTCGTTACAGAAAGAGAAATAATATTATGTTACGCGGCTCTGCGTAAGAAGTCCACCTACAGAGGGAGAAATAATATTAATATGTTACCGTTCTGGGTCATAAAGTTCATTACAGAGGGAGTATTAATATTATTATGCTACCGACTTTGCGTCAGGAAGATGATTAGGGAGGGAGAAATAATATTATTAGGTTACCAGCTCTGGATCAGGAAGTCAGTTACAGAGGGAGTAATAATATTATTATGTTACCGGGCTCTGCATCAGGAATTCGTTACAGAGGGAGTAATAATATTATAACCTTCCCCTGTAGTGGATTTCTATGGAATGAACTGTAAGATTATAGCCTTATAATCTAACAGTTCCAGGAGGAGAAGGAAACAAAAGCCACAAAGGGTAGGTTATAATAAACAATGCACCCCGAACTGTAAATTATAGGGATTTAGAAGTCACCTTGGAGTTCCGTGCCCTGTATAAAAGGTACTCTGGCCTGCGGCCTCATACTTTTATATGGTCACGGAACTCCTCGGTGACTTCTAATATCCTTATAATTTACAGTTGGGGTTGCATTATCCACTAATCATGTTACCGGCTCCATGGCAGGAAGTTTATTATGGAGTGAGTAATATATATTATATATAATATTATAAAACTAGAGGGAACATAAGGCAGTGATCCAGCACTCCTGATTTGGCGCCTTATTTTCTCTGTCTCTTTCCATTGGTTACCGGTCCCACCTGGAATCTCCATCTGCTACGTAAACATTAAACCCTCCTTCCTGCCATTAAAAGTACCCAGGGTGAGTGAGGATCTGAACTGCTAGGTCCCCACCCCTGTTCCCAACCGATCATTCCATCAAGTCCTCCCCCTGGGTGTTTCAATGGATGGAGGAGATGTGGGTAGAAATTTGTTTACTACTTCCCCTTTAAGTTGACTTTTTTTCCTTACACATTAGGTAAGCATCTTACAGGTCCCTTCCTGGGAAATAACACCCCATGAACCAGCAACGATTTATTGAAATAACCACCAGGAAACTGAAAGAGGGGGTCTATGTTTATGTGTGTTTTCCTGGATCCAATGTGCCCAGATTGCAAAGTTGCCTGCAGCTCCCACCATAGTGTATAAATCCAATTTTTGTTTCGAAGGAATGTTCTGTACATACAATAAGCTATTCCCTCATACTGTACTGTGTAAGGGAAACAATATGGCAGCTCCCACCTATATATATAAATATACAGAGAAGGAATGTTCTGTACATACAATAAGCTATACCCTCATACTGTACTGTCTAAGGGAAACAATATGGCAGCTCCCCACCCATATGTATAAATATACAAAGAAGGAATGTTCTGTACATAAAATAAGCTATACCCTCATACTGTACTGTCTAAGGGAAACAATATGGCAGCTCCCACCTATATATATAAATATACAGAGAAGGAATGTTCTGAACATACAATAAGCATACCCTCATACTGTACTGTGTAAGGAAAACAATATGGCAGCTCCCACCTATATGTATAAATATACAGAGAAGGAATGTTCTGTACATATAATAAGCTATACCCTCATACTGTACTGTCTAAGGGAAACAATATGGCAGCTCCCACCCATATGTATAAATATACAGAGAAGGAATGTTCTGTACATACAATAAGCTATACCCTCATACTGTACTGTCTAAGGGAAACAATATGTCACTCCCACCTATGTATAATATAAGAGAAGGAATGTTCTGTATACACATAAGCTATACCCTCATACTGTACTGTGTAAGGGAAACAATATGGCAGCTCCCACCTATATATATAAATATACAGAGAAGGAATGTTCTGTACATACAATAAGCTATACCCTCATACTGTACTGTCTAAGGGAAACAATATGGCAGTTCCCACCTATATATATAAATATACAGAGAAGGAATGTTCTGTACATACAATAAGCTATACCCTCATACTGTACTGTGTAAGGAAAAACATATGGCATCTCCCACCTATATGTATAAATATACAGAGAAGGAATGTTCCTGTATATACAATAAGCTATACCCTCATACTGTACTGTCTAAGGAAACAATATGGCAGCTCCCACCTATATGTATAAATATAACGAGAAGGAATGTTCTGTACATACAATAGCTATCCCTCATACTGTACTGTCTAAAGGAACAAATATGGCAGCTCCCACCCATATGTAAAAATATAAATATACAGAGAAGGAATGTTCTGTACACACAATAAGCTTTACTCTCATCTGTCTGTCTAAGGGAAACAATATGGCAGCTCCCCACCTATATGTATAAATATACAGAGAAGAATGTTCTGTATATACATAAGCTATAAACCCTCATACTGTACCTGTCTAAGGGAAACACTATGGCAGCTCCCACCTATATATATAAATATACAGAGAAGGAATGTTCTGTACACACAATAAGCTTTACTCTCATACTGTACTGTCTAAGGTAAACAATATGGCAGCTCCCACCCATATGTATAAATATACACAAAGGGATGTTCTGTATACACAATATGGCAGCTCCCACCTGTACGTATATAAATATACAAGAAGAATGTTCTGTACACACAATAAGCTATACTCTCATACTTACTGTCTAAGGGAAACACAATGGCAGCTCCCACCCATATGTTAACATAAAATATACAGAGAAGGATGTTCTGTATACCAATAGGCTATACCCCATACCTGTACTGTCTAAGGGAAACAATATGGCAGCTCCCACCCATAGTATAATAAAATATACAGAGAAGGAATGTTCTGTACATACAATAAGCTATACCCTCATACTGTACTGTCTAGGGAAACACTATGGCACTCCCATCCATATGTATCAATTTAAATATACAGAGAAGGAATGTTCTGTACATAAAATAGCTATAAGCTCATATTGTACTGTCTAAGGAAACACTATGGCAGCTCCCACCCATATGTATACATATAAATATACAGAGAAGAATGTTCTGTACCACAATACCTATACCCTCATACTGTACTGTCTAGGGAACAATATGGCGGCTCCCACCCATATGTATAAATATACAGAGAGGAATGTTCTGTACACATAATAAGCTATAACCTCATACTGTACTGTCTAAGGGAAACAATATGGCAGCTCCCACCCATATGTAAAAATATAAATATACAGAGAAGGAATTTTCTGTACACACAATAAGATTTACTCTCATACTGTACTGTCTAAGGGAAACAATATGGCAGCTCCCACCTATATGTATAAATATACAGAGAAGGAATGTTCTGTATATACAATAAGCTATACCCTCATACTGTACTGTCTAAGGGAAACACTATGGCAGCTCCCACCTATATATATAAATATACAGAGAAGGAATGTTCTGTACACACAATAAGCTTTACTCTCATACTGTACTGTCTAAGGTAAACAATATGGCAGCTCCCACCCATAGTTAAAAATACAGAGGGATGTTCTTGTATACACAATATGGCAGCTCCCACCTGTACGTATATAAATATACCAGAGAGAATGTTCTGTACACACACTAACCTAGTCTCTCATACTGTACTGTCTAAGGGAAACACAATGGCAGCTCCCACCCATATGTATACATATAAATATACAGAGAAGGAATGTCTGTATACCATATGGCTATACCCTCATACTGTACTGTCTAAGGGAAACATATGGCAGCCTCCCACCCATATGTATAAATTAAATATACAGAGAAGGAATGTTCTGTAATACAATAAGCTATACCCTCATACTGTACTGTCTAAGGGAAACCTATGGCCAGCTCCCATCCATATGTATCAATTTAAATATACAGAGAAGGAATGTGCTGTACATAAAATAAGCTATAAGCTCATATTGTACTGTCTAAGGAAACACTATGGCAGCTCCAACCCATATGTAATCATATAAATATACAGAGAAGGAATGTTCTGTTACACACAATAACCTATAACCCTCATACTGTACTGTCTAAGGAAACAATTGGGCGGCTCCCACCCATATGTATAAATATACAGAGAAGGAATGTCTGTACACATAATAAGCTATAACCCTCATACTGTACTGTCTAAGGGAAACAATATGCAGCTCCCCCCCATATGTAAAAATATAAATATACAGAGAAGGAATTTTCTGTACACACAATAAGATTTACTCTCATACTGTACTGTCTAAGGGAAACAATATGGCAGCTCCCACCCATATTTATAAATATACACAGATGGAATGTTTCTGTATACCAATAAGCTATACCCTCATCTGTCCTGTCTAGGGGAAACAATATGCAGGTCACACCTGTACATATATAAATATACGAGAAGAATGCTCTGTACACACAATAGCTATACTCTCATACTGTACTGTCTAGGGGAACACAATGCAGCTCCCACCCATATGTATAAGTATAATATACAGAGAAGGAATGTTCTGTATACCAATAGGCTATACCCTCATACTGTACTGTCTAAGGGAAACATATGGCAGCTCCCACCAATATGTATAAATATACAGAGAAGGAATGTTCTATACATACAATAAGCTATACCCTCATACTGTACTGGTCTAAGGGAAACAATATGGCAGCTCCCACCCATATGTATAAATAGAATATACAAGAAGGATGTTCTGTACATACAATAAGCTTACCCTCATACTGTACTGTCTAGGGAACACTATGCAGCTCCCATCCATATGTATAAATTTAATATACAGAGAAGGAATTTCTGTACATACAATATGCTATAAAGCTCATATTGGTACTGTCTAAGGGAAACCTTGGCAGCTCCCACCCCATATGTATACATATAATATACAGAAGGAATGTTCTGTACACACAATAACCTATACCCTCATACTGTACTGTCCAGGGAAACAATATGGCAGCTCCCATCCATATGTATAAATAACTGAGAGAGGAATGTTCTGTACACATAATAAACTATACCCTCATACTGTACTGTCTAAGGAAAACAATATGGCAGCTCCCACCCATATGTATAAATATACAGAGAAGAAATGTTCTGTACACACAATAAGCTATACCCTCATACTGTACTGTCTAAGAAAAACACTATGGCAGCTCCCACCCATATGTATAAATATACAGAGAAGGAATGTTCTGTACATATAATAAACTATACCCTCAAACTGTACTGTCTAAGTGAAATAATATGGCAGCACCCACCCATATGTATAAATATACAGAGAAGGAATATTCTGTATACCAATAAGCTATACCCTCATACTGTACTGTCTAAGGTAAACAATATGGAAGCTCCCACCCATATGTAAAATAATAATATCAGAGAAGGAATGTTCTGTACACACAGTCAGCTTTAACTCTCATACTGTACTGTCTAAGGGAAACATATGGCAGCTCCCACCCATATGTATAAATATACAAGAAGGAATGTTCTGTACACATAAAAACTATAACCTTATACTGTACGTCCTAAGGAAACATATAGGTAGCTCCCACCCATATGTATAAATATACAGAGAAGGAATGTTCTGTACACTAATAACTATACCCTCATACTGTACTGTCTAAGGGAAACAATATGGCAGTCCCCACCCATATGTAATAAATATACGAGAATGAATATTCTGTATACCAATAAGCTAACCCTCATAATGTACTGTCCATGGTAAACAATATGGCAGTTCCCATCCATATATAAAAATATAATATATACAGAGAAGAATGTTCTGTACACACAATAAGCTTACTCTCATACTGTACTGTCTAAGGGAACAATATGGCAGGCTCCCACCCTTGTATAAATAAATATACAGAGAAGAATGTTCTGTACATACAATAAGCATACCCTCAATATTGTACTGTCTAGGGAAACCTATGGCACCTCCCACCCATATTAATAAATATAAATAACAGAGAAGGAATGTTCTGTACAAACACAAGAAGCTATAACCCTCATGCTGTACTGTCTAAGGGAAACAATATGACAGCTCCCACCCATATGTATAAATATACAGAAAAAATATTCTGTACATACATAAGCTATACCCTCATACTGTACTGTCAAGGGAAACATTATGGCAGCTCCCACTTATTGTATAAATTTAAATTTACAGAGAAGGAATGCGTTTACACCAAATACTATACCCTCATACTGTACTGTCTAAGGAAACAATATGGCAGCTCTCAAACCATATATATATATATAAATATAAATACACAGAGAAGGAATGTTCTGTACATACAGCAAGCTATACCCTTAAACTGTGCTGTCTAAGGAAAACACTATGGCAGCTCCCCACAGATATGTATTGATACATATGTACATTGTTCAATATGTTCAATAAGCTTTACCCCTCATACTGTGCTTTAAGGGACACTATGGCAGCTCACCCTTATGTATACTACAATTGTATAATATGTTCAATAAGCTATAACCCTCATATTGTACGGGAACAGTATGGCATCTCCCCCGTACTTATTTAAATGCAAATCTGTAGAAGAGAGGCAATTTTGTGTTTGCAGGCTGGCTGTAAGGTGGCTGACCGGTGTACTGGGCGGGTGTAACCGGTTACCAGTGGCTTGGGGAAAGCTGATTAGTGAAACGGCTGGAAAGCTGCCGGTGGACTGGCTGGAAAGCTGACTAGTGCTTGTGCTGGAGAGCTGCCTGGTGGACTGGCTGGAAAGCGACTAGTGGCTTGCTGGAATGTTTGACTGATGGACGGGCTAGAAAGCGCCTTGTGGCTTGGCTGAATGCGGACTGGTGGACGAGCTGAGGTTGTTGGTGATGCTGGAAAGCTGACTGGTGGACTGGCTGGTAAGCTGACTGTGGACTGGCTGGTAGAATGACTGGTGGGTGGCCTGGTTAGTGGATGGGTAGAAGCTGAGGGATGGAGTGTTTTGGAATGCTGACTGATGGACAGCTGGAAAGCTGACTGGGGTGACTGGCTGGTAAGCTGACAGGTAGACGGGCTGTTAGCTGACTTAGTGGACAGGCTGAAAAGCTGACTGTGACCGGCTGGATGCTGACTGGTGGACGGGTGGAATGCTGACTGGTGGACTTGCTGGTAAGATGACTGGTGGACAGGCTGGTAAGCTAACTGGTGGCCAGCTGGTAAGCTAACTGGTGCCAGGCTGTAAAGCTGACTGGTGGACAGGCTGGTAAGCTGACTGGTGGACAGGCTGGTAACTAACTGTTGACGCTGGAAAGCTGACTGGTGAAAGGGTTGGGAAAGGTGACTGGTATACTGGCTGGAAGGCTCGCTATTGGATTCATACACAAGATTAATATACAGTCAATGTCTGTCTCTACATTGTACAACTGTCAGATCTTCTGTCCATAACACACTGCAAATGGCTGGCTTACAGTATGTTGATCCCACAAGGGATTGGGCTGCCTGGTAGACTAGTTTGTGGCTTTTAAATGATTTGAAAGCTCCGTGAGGTGGAATGAAGGTCACAGAATCTTTCTCAAATGTTTTGTCCTTTCTATGGACAAACAAATGACTCAATGGGGCGTCTTGACATCTAGAGAGAGGACCCATCACTCCATTCCTCTAACAGGGGGAGATCTTGTAAAGCTTGAATACCTAATGCAGCCACCTATACACTTCTAATGGTTCGTATTCCTTCTAATGGGGAAGTCTAGTCCTCTAGGGCCTGCATCTGATTGATCTGTCCTTGTTTAGATTTTCATTCCAAAGGCAACTTTTTTAACCCTCTCTTGGCTTCCCAGTGCCAGATACTGGTCCCCACTCTTACCCCGTGGGTGAAGGATTGTGAATATAGAGATGGTTTTATTACCCCTAGAACCTACTCTTTTTATCATATAGAATACAGCCAGGCTGGGGGCCATAAGCTGCACTCTAGACAGTAACTGGGCAGCTTTATTGTCCTGTCTCTTTATCTAGCCATGTCCACTGCCCTGCCCAGGACTCTGCCCATAGTCACCTCCAAACTCTTGCAGGCCACAGATTGGTGCAATGTAAAGACTTCCATATCAGGTGACTACATCACAGATTGCTCGAAAATTCCATTGTATGTTGGTAATATGGGACGTCACAATCGCACACTCACCCTAAACTCTGTATGTATGGGGATCATCAGCTGTGGTGAGCGTACAATAACATTATAGGGCTAGGCCACACTGTGCGTTTTTCACGCTTTTACACACTTTTTCGGGAGGACGCGGAAATTCTCTCGATTTCTGCGATTGCGTGTAATTGCCGTGTGGCCTCTGCCTAAGATCATATGGGTTTTGCTGCCACCAACCAGTGGAAATTTCCATCCAGACTGATTATCACAGGGACCACTGCAGTGATTTCATCCCATTCATCTTACCGCTATCGGATTGTTCTGGTATCTGGAGGTGCATGGGGCGAAAACAATTTACTGCGCTGCAGGCTTCTGCCATTGGGGAATTCCAATATCATTATTGTTTCCCTTTCCTTGGGTAGACCAAACCCATTATAGTGGTAAGAGTTTTCGGTTTGTCTTATGGTGACAGACAGATTGTAATGGAGTATACAATGCAGTTACATGTGGTGTGTCACCCTTACTTAGTAGATATTGTATAAAGATATTAACTGTTCTCTCTAATCCCTGTAAATACATACCTGCTCAGAATCCATCTAGCTCTCACGTGGTTATCAGTTACTGACACCAAGAGACCGCTCTATGGTGCACACAGGTTTTTATGACTGGGAGTCCTACTGAAGGCCTAGAAGAATCCATCTGGCAACGTTAAATTTCATGTCATTAATCTGAAAGAATGACCTGCCCCTGCCTTATCATCATGGGCCCGTCGCTTAAACCCATCCAAGCCACGCGGTTTCAGTAATTAATCTGGACTATTACAAGAATGCAAATACTTCCAGACACAGTGTAATCTAACATGAACTGCTATTGCTCTGAAAGGGCAAAAACCTATCTTCCCTTAGTACAGGGTCCCACAGCAGTCTTAACTGAGCATGTCTGAACCGGTGGTTCAGGGGAGGGACAGACTTTAGTAGTTTTGTTACTACTGCGTGTTACAGCAAACTTTACAGAACACCTTGGTGGATGAGACATTGTTAAACTTAACATTTTCACTGCAAAAAAACCAAGCCAAACTGTAAACATTTTTGGTAAGCATTTAATGCTAGCATTGTTTTCATAGGGTTAAACAAATGGCATCTGACGATCCCCTTATGGTCATAATAATTTCCACGTTATCCTTCTTTTCTTACTGGCTGTCTTCCATTATCATTAATAAATGGCTGATTCCTTCCTCTTTGGCGTGCACATGGATTTCAGTGCGTAATTAGTGAGACAATGCTGTAGACGCTAGGAAACGGTCCCTCGATTCCGATGACTCAGTGGGTGACGTATTATCTATTTTCCCTTTACCATTTTCTACCATACACAACTATTAATTAAAACGCAGCCTACCTTAAGGAGATTTTGACTTTCTCTCTTTAGCTAAAATCTTTTCTGAATAATAAGCCATTTAACGCCCTTCAGTTTATTCGTAAATGATCCCGGGGTGGTCCCATTTAGCGCGATATACGGGACAATATGGGCGATAACGATTAACAACGGTTAATCTGAGACTCTCAGCCTTAGCACATATGAATCAGAGACCTGTTTTAATTTATTGATAGCAATTAGAGCAAGGAAGCATTAAACACCATCTGCTGGAGGAAACGGTATCTGCTAAAGGCTCGGCCCCTTTTTCTGCTGAAACGTCATGTTAAATCCCACAAATGTAATTGATATGCTGCAAGGGTATTGTCTATGGGGGTAGATGTCTCAAGAGGAACCTATTGCCCAATGTTGTCTACTAAGGTCAGAGTCTCCGTTTTAGGACTACAATGTCAACCTCATTTTTAGGGAATTAAAGCCCAAAAGCATTCAAAGAAAACAGTGAGCCAGTCCAAGCAAGCTCTCTCACCTCTTCTTAGTTGTTTTGGCTAAGTTCTGTGCTGTAGTTTGTGGGTTCATTGCCTGCAGGCGATTAGTTAGTTGAGATGGGATCCCGTTTTCGACACGGAACCCCTCGGTTCCGAAATCCGAAAGACTTCGGAACATATTTTCGATAATTTTCGAAAGCACGGGGCTGTTTTTGATAATTTTCGAAAATAGCCTCGAACATTCGACATTATGGAAATACATCGGAGACCATTTTTTGATTTTCCGCTTATACTTTCGAAAATTATCGAAAATTGGTTCCGATTTCGGATTTTCGGATCTTCGGTATTTTTCCAGAGATCCGGAAAACGAAAACAGAACAAAACTAGTGAGTTTCGTGCCACCTCTATTAGTTAGGTGTCTATATTGGTGTTTTGGGGGCAATGCGGTCCCCAAACAATGAGGGATAAATAAAAGTAATGGAAATAGTGCACACTCACTGAACTAGCATGTGCATGATTCTTATGTTTAAAATAAATGCTAATGACTTCTTATGTTTAAAATGTACCCTGGATCAAATCTCTAGGTACAACTTGTGAAAAGTTATATTGCTGAAAAGGTTTAGCACATACGCCTGGACACTTCTTGCTTTCACCATGCTTGCAGCTATGTGACCAATCTGTGCCTCTCATATTTACATTTTCTTCTGTGGAGGTATTTCCACACTTTTCCATCATTAAGTCTTAATTGAGCATGCTTATACCACGGGGGCGAAAAGGAGCAGAGGGTCGGTAATATCACTCAACCTAATGGAAGCAGGAGTGTGTAGTTATCCACAATATCATTTTTCACAGGCTGCAGCCAGAGATGTGATTGAAGCTCATTTTAAAGGAAAAACCACAGGCTTTTATGTACCCCTACTTAGGTATAGACCACACTTGCACTTTGAGCCAAACTAGCCCGCTCGCGGCAAGGTTAGTGTCTGTCCTTGCTGTGGCACAGGAGTGCAAACTGGGTGGCAGGAGAGCCGCAACATCATGCACTGATGTGCACTACTGAAGTATAGCCCCCATTGTTTTTGGGTGCATTATAGAGAGGCCTCAGCTTTAACCTGTGGGAGAGCCTGGTGTCCTGTACTACAATACATCAGTATCCAAGCTGCACCCACTATATAAATAAGCCTTGGAGTCTTTGCTGACTTGCCAACTAATACCTGCTGTCAGATTGTACACTGTGTCCCTGGTTTATCAGTCCAAGTATATCAGGAAACATCATCTAAAGATTTAAACTCATTCTCTGGGGAAGCTTGGTTAACCCTTTATTAGCTGAAATTGGCAAACACTTAACCCCTAATACGCCAGAGCTACCACATGCCTCTATACAGAAAACAGGCCTTTTCTTTACAGAATTGTGCTTTTTTAGAAGGTTCTAGCTAAAGTCTAAAGGTGGACATAGGGCATCGATTTACCGATCGATTCGATCATTGCACCGATCAGATTATCGAAGACACTATTCCTGGTTTTCAATAGACCGATTGGTATTGATCGGTGTTCGAAGAAACATCTTGGCACCATGTACCAGAACCAGACATTTCAAGCTGAAATCATGGAAGATTGTCGGTGCAAACGTGGGGATATCCAATCAGTTGTCTTCCGATCGGATTTACAATGGTTTGGACAATCGCAAATCCGATCGGAACTCATTGCACTGTGTATGCCCACCTTTAGCCTATAACGAAACAAGTCCAGACAATATTCCATTTAATAAACTAAACTGTTATATCTCTAATATCCTTATAATTTACAGTTGGGGGTGCCTTATTCACTATATCACTCCCTCTGTAATGGACTTCCTGACCCAGAGCCGGTAACATAATAATATTATTACTCCCTCTGTAACGGACTTCCTGATTGCCATTAAATACAAAATTTAAATTTATACCTAATATTTTGTATAGAGAAAAATCTCTATTAAATGTAAAAATATAATTAAAGTGCAGTCTAATCAGCAGCCAGTTAATTGGATTAAAATGAAAAGGAAATGTATTCTATATAATTATATTAAGTGAAATATTTCTATTACGGTAGCTGTTGGGTTTTTATGCATACACCATCAATTCAGTGACGTAAACGGGCAGTTCAGGGCACAGGGAGGCACCTTATACATCTAGATAAAAGGACAAGTAGAAAGCTCTATATTAGATTAGACACGAGTGATTTCATATTGATCCAGATGACTTCACACTCTGTGACTCAGCGTAGATTTGATAAACAGTGTATCTATATCGTATAACATTATAATGTTCCTGCACTGATTCATCCTCTACTGGGAATACTATAGAACACTCAGTATAACGTTACTAACAAGGGTAACTGATAGGCTGACACTGTCCCCCTTGATCTAGCTCTTTATTCTAGAGTATGTTTCAAGGACTGACATTATAAGTAGTAACCAGCTTGGATTTAGGAGGATTAGATCTTGTCAAACTAACTTGCTTGGCTTTTATGAGGAAGTAAGTAGAAATTTAGACTCTGGCATAGCAGTAGATGTAGTTTACTTGGATTTTGCTAAGGCTTTTGATACAGTCCCCTATAGGCGACTAATGTATAAGGTCTGTTGGTCTAGGGAGTCACATTTGTACATGGATAGAAAATTGGTTAATGAATAGGATGCAGAGAGTAGTTGTTAATGGGGCTTCATCATTATGGACTAAAGTGCTAAGTGGGGGTCACAGGGTTCTGTGTTGGGGCCGCTTCTATTTAATCTATTTATTAATGATTTGGAAGTGGGTATTGTCAGCAAGGTTTCTTTGTTTGCTGACGACACAAAACTTTGTCGACCATTTAAAACTTCAGAGGATGTGCAATCGTTGCAGGGGAATCTAGATTGTCACATTGGGCTGCTAAGTGGCAGATGAAATTCAATGTTGATAAATGTAAGGTGATGCATTTTGGACTTAAAAATCCTTGTGCTACTTATACTATAAATGGCTCTGTGTTAAGTGAATCCCTGTTGGAAAGGGATCTTAGAGTTTTGGTGGATAACAAATGTAAAGGTAGCAAGCAGTGCCAGGTGGCAACAGCCAGAGCCAGCATGGTATTGTCTTGTATAAAGAGAGGTATGGATTCAAGGGAGAAAAATGTAATTCTCCCTCTTTACAAAGCATTGGTAAGGCCTCATTTGGAATATGCAGTGCAATTTTGGAATCCTGTGTACAAAAAGGACATATTTGAAATTGAAAGGGTTTAGAGAAAGGCAACTAAATTAATAAGGGATTGGGGGAGCTTGAATATGAAGAGAGACTGGAAAAGTTACAATTATGTACACTGGAGAAAAGGCGCTTGCGTGGGGATATGATTACTGTGTATAAATACATTAACGGGCCATACAATAAACTATCTGGGGCATTGTTCACCAATAGAACATGTCAGTGGACACGAGGACATCCCTTAAGACTTGAAGATAAAAGGTTTAGGGTTCAAGTTGGGAAAGGGTTTTTCACTGTGAGAACGGTAAAGCTATGGAACTGTCTTCCAGTGGACGTTGTTATGGCAGGTTCATTGGTCAGTTTAATAAAAAGCTGGATGAGTTTCTACAAACAAGGAATGTTACAAGTTACTGGTATTGATACATAAAGTAGAGTTGGTAAAGGGGTTGTCACTGTGAGAACGGTAAAGCTATGGAACTGTCTTCCAGTGGACGTTGTTATGGCAGGTTCATTGGTCAGTTTAATAAAAAGCTGGATGAGTTTCTACAAACAAGGAATGTTACAAGTTACTGGTATTGATACATAAAGTAGAGTTGGGAAAGGGGTTGTCACTGTGAGAACGGTAAAGCTATGGAACTGTCTTCCAGTGGACGTTGTTATGGCAGGTTCATTGGTCAGTTTAATAAAAAGCTGGATGAGTTTCTGCAAACAAGGAATGTTACAAGTTACTGGTATTGATACATAAAGTAGAGTTGATCCAGGGAAATTTCCGATTGTCACTTGGAGTCAGGAAGGAATTTTTTCCCCTTTCATAAACTTGGTGGTTTTTTTTTGCCTTCCTCTGGATCAACAGTTAGGCAGGAAATGAGGATATTGCTAGATGGGTTGGACTGGATGGACATATGTCTTTATTCAACCCAAAAAATACTATACTAAGTAGAACAGCCCATTTAAAAGAAGTAGGGGTGGGGTATGTTATAACAGTAACATTATACAGGCAACAATAATATAATATGTACAAATTACCTACATTCCAACATTCACCTTTAAATAGGTACTTTGTTTATAAAGGCATTGCACAGAGCTGTGTACGGTATTATCACATTGATACTGTAGTAACATTTATTATGTAACAATGAATATATTGTTACAATGGTTGGAGGGGAGTACGGGGGAATAGGTTCCCCATTGATCAGCTTTCTGAACACACAATTGGGCTCCACGTGAGTACCGGCGAGTTTCATTCCTACGGCGGTTCTGTAAAACCTATTAAGTTCCGGAAATCCGTTTCAAACCCAATTGAATCGGAAGTTTCGATCCCAAATTTCCAACCAAATTTTTGGAGCCTTCGATTTCATTTTTGATTTTCTAATATTTGATTTTTTCATCCGAGTTTTGAGAATGTTAAAAAAAATTCTGTTGGATCTGCGGATTTTCGAAACCGAGACTCATTAGTCATTACTATTGTTGATGCCCATGCGAGAGATTGGCGCATGTTGTTTGGGGTGCGGGAGTGTTGTTTATATTTTAATAAGTGAGCTTAATCTGCCTGGCCTAAAGCCACCTGTAGTCTTTATTTTAATCGCCTACACTCTTACGGCTTACGGTCTCTCTCATTTGGTAGTTGACTGTATGATAAAGATAATGCCTGCTTATCCCATGTTAAATACACAGAACACTGTGTGAGACATGACGGGGTTAATTATCCCAACGTGTGACCTGGATCAGTGGTACCCAGGTGTATAATTGGCTTGTTCACTCAGTTCCAGTAATCATAGTCTTATTGTTATAGAAACCTGGCACATGTTAAAGAGATTACAATGATGGGCAATCCAAAACAAGCTATCCTATTGGGAATTTATATAAGAGTAATTATAAGCATTTTCTTGATTATAAATCTTTATTAACTAAAGGGCATGTCCACTCTAAAAACAAAAAAACTGTCCATGTTATTTTGACCAGTTTATTACATGCATTTGTATCCTGTTCTGGAAAAGGTATCCACCTCCTCTGTCTGCTCAATGAGCTTTTTATAAGCTTGAGCCTGTGCAGAGAAGACAGCAGGTGAAACAGCAGACAGTCGTTGATTGACTGCATGGAGGGAGGGGCCAACATGAGATGTTCTGGGAGCTTCAAGTCCATTTTATCGCTGCTCGTTTGTGTTTTTGTTTTAAATTTGTCTCTGGCCAAGGGTGACACAACCAGATTAAACTTTAAATCCTTAAAAAACCAAGATGGATTTCCCTCAAGCGTTTGTCACTAAACCTGTCCTATTTTTTTATCCTATCCGTGCACTTAAAAGAGGACTGGATAATACAAACTACTTTAGCTAAGCCGTTTTAAAATCTACTAAATACTGTCTCTTTAAATGTTGGGTAGGGCACACACGTGCACACATATATAAATATGCTCACTATGTAACCTACACACAAGGAGTAATGGCTGTCTGAGTTAAAGTCGCAGTAGCAGACTGTAATCCATTTATACCTATATGCATTTTACCCTTATCCGTTGTATGTAAACCCCCAGATTGTATCCCAGTTGTGATGTCTCCAAGACATTTTTAGTCAAGTGAAATGTATAACCATCACATGCTCCCCAAAACCAAACCAACAAGTGACCTCACACAATAAATAAATAAAAAGATTATGGGTAGAATGTTCGAAAGGCGCGCAAATATGCGAGTGAAATGTCTATTATACCAATACGCGAGTAAATATCGAATATCGAATCTGTGAGTAAAATGTCTATTATACCTATACGTGAGTAAATATCAAATATCGAATCTGTGAGTAAAATGTCTATTATACCAATACGCAAGTAAATATCGAATATCGAATCTGTGAGTAAAATGTCTATTATACCTATACGCGAGTAAATATCGAATAATCGAAAACCATGAGTAAAATGTCTATTATACCTATACGCGAGTAAATATCAAATATCGAATCTGTGAGTAAAATGTCTATTATACCAATACGTGAGTGAATATCGAATATCGAATCTGCAAGTAATATGTCTATTATACCTATACGCGAGTAAATATCGAATATCGAATCTGTGAGTAAAATGTCTATTATACCTATACGCGAGTAAATATCGAATATCGAATCTGTGAGTAAAATGTCTATTATACCAATACGCGAGTAAATATCGAATATCGAATCTGGTGAGTTAAAATGTCTATTATACCTCTACGCGAGTAAGTAAATATTCGAATATCGAATCACGCAAGTAAAATGTCTATATACCTATACGTGAGTAAATATCGAAATATCGAATTTGTGAGTAAAATGGCTATTATACCAATACTGAGTAAATATTGAATATCGAATCTGTGAGTAAAATGTCTATTATACCAATACGCGAGTAAATATCGATATCGAATCTGTGAGTAAAATGTCTTTATACCATACGCAGAGTAAATATGAATATCGAATCCGCAGTAAAATGTCTAATACCTATACGTGTAAATATCAAATATCGAATCTGTGAGTAAAATGTCTATTATACCTATACGCGAGTAAATATCGAATATCGAATCTGTGAGTAAAATGTCTATATACCTATACGCGAGTAAATACGATATCGAATCCGCAGTAAAATGTTATTATAACCTATACGTGAGGAAATATCGAATATCGATCTGTGAGTAAAATGTTTTATACCAATACGCGAGTAAATATCGAATATCGAATCTGTGAGTAAAATGTCTATTATACAATACGCAAGTAAATATCGAAATCGAATCTGTGAGTAAAATGTCATTATACCAATACGCGAGTAAATACGAATATCGAATCTGGAGTAAAATGTCTATTATACCAATACGAGTAAAATATCGAATATCGAATCTGTGAGTAAAATGTCTATTATACCTATACCGAGTAATATCGAATCGCTGAGTAAAATGTCTATTATACCTATACGCGAGTAAATATCGAATATCGAATCGGAGAAAATGTCTATTATACCATAGCGAGTAAATATCGAATATTGAATCTGCAGTAAAATGTATTAAACCAATCTCGAGTAAAATATCGACTATTGAAATGCAAGTAAAATGTCTATTATACCAATACGTGAGATAAATATCGATATTGAATCTGCAAGTAAATGTCTATTATACCAATACCGAGTAAATATAGAATATCGAATCCGTGAGTAAAATGTCTATTATACCTATACGCGAGTAAATATCGAATATCGAATGCGAGAAAATGTCTTTATCAATACGCGAGAAATATAGAATATGAATCTGCAAGTAAAATGTCTTATACCAATACTCGAGTAAATATCGAATATCGAATCCATGAGTAAAATGTCTATTATACCTATACGTGAGTAATATCGAAATTGAATCTGCAAGTAAAATGTCTATATACCAATACTCGAGGAAATATCGAATATCGAATCCGTGAGGAAAATGTCTATTATACCTATACGCGAGTAAATATCGAATATCGAATCCGCGAGTAAATGTCTATTATACCTATACGCGATGTAAATATCGAATATCGAATCCGCGAGTAAAATGTCTATTATACCTATACGTGAGAAATATCGAATTAACGACTATGTGAGTAAAATGTCTATTATACCTATACGCGAGTATATATCGAATATCGAATCCGCGGGTAAAATGTCTATTATACCTATACGCGAGTAAATATCGAATTAACGAATATGTGAGTAAAATGTCTATTATACCTATATGCGAATAAATATCGAATATCGAATCCACAAGTAAAATGTCGTTTATACCAATACTTGAGTAAATATGGAAATAACGAATCCGCAAGTAAAATGTCTATTATACCTATACGCGAGTAAATATCGAATATCGAATCCGCGAGTAAAATGTCTATTATACCTATACGTTGAGTAAATATCAAATATCGAATTTGTGAGTAAAATGGTCTATTATAACCAATACTGAGTAAATATTGAATATCGAATCTGTGAGTAAAATGTCTATTATACCAATACGCGAGTAAATATCGATATATCGAATCTGTGAGTAAAATGTCTTTATACCATACGCGTAGTAAATATCGAATATCGAATCCGCAAGTAAAATGTCTATTATACCTATACGTAGTAAATATCAAATATCGAATCTGTGAGTAAATGTCTATATATACCTATACGCGAGTAAATATCGAATATCGAATCTGTGAGTAAAATGTCTATATACCTATACGCGTATAAATATCGATATCGAATCCGCAGTAAAATGTTATTATACCTATACGTGAGAAATATCAATATCGATCTGTGAGTAAAATGTCTATTATACCAATACGCGAGTAAATATCGAATATCGAATCTGTGAGTAAAATGTCTATTATACCAATACGCAAGTAAATATCGAAATCGAATCTGTGAGTAAAATGTCATTATCCAATACGCGAGTAAATACGAATATCGAATCTGGAGTAAAATGTCTATTATACCAATACGAGTAAATATCGAATATCGATCTGTGAGTAAAATGTCTATTATACCATACCGAGTAATATCGAATCGCGAGTAAAATGTCTATTATACCTATACGCGAGTAAATATCGAATATCGAATCGTGAGAAAATGTCTATTATACCAATACGAGTAAATATCGAATATTGAATTGCAGTAAAATGTATTAAACCAATCTCGAGTAAATATCGATATTGAAATGCAAGTAAAATGTCTATTTTACCAATACCGTGAGTAATAAATATCGATATTGAATCTGCAAGTAAAATGTCTATTATACCAATACTCGAGTAAAAATATGAATATCGAATCCGTGAGTAAAATGTCTATTATACCTATACGCGAGTAAATATCGAATATCGAATGCGAGTAAAATGTCTTTATAACAATACGCGAGAAATATGAATATTGAATCTGCCAGTAAAATGTCTATATACCAATACTCGAGTAAATATCGAATATCGAATCCTGAGTAAAATGTCTATTATACCTATACGTGAGTAATATCGAATATGAATCTGCAAGTAAAATGTCTATATACCAATACCGAGGAAATATCGAATATCGAATCGTGAGGAAAATGTCTATTATACCTATACGCGAGTAAATATGAATATCGAATCCGCGAGTGAAATGTCTATTATACCTATACGCGAGGTAAATATCGAATATCGAATCCGCGAGTAAAATGTCTATTATACCTTACGTGAGAAATATCGAATATTGAATCTGCAAGTAAAATGTCTATTATACCAATACCCGAGTAAATATTGAATATCGAATCGTGAGTAAAAGTCTATTATACCTATACGCGAGTAAATATCGAATATCGAATCGAAGTAAATGTCTATTATACCTATACGCGGTAAATATCGAATATCGAATCGCGAGTAAAATGTCTATTTACCAATACGCGAGGAAATATCGAATATTGAATCTGCAAGTAAAATGTCTATTATACCAATACTCGAGTAAAATTGCATATACGAATCCTGAGTAAAATGTCTATTATAATATACGTGAGTAAATATCGAATATTGAACTGCAAGTAAATGTCTATTTATACCAATACTCGAGTATAGCGAATATCGAATCCGTGAGTAAAATGTCTATTATACTATACGCGAGAGTAAAAATATCGATATCGAATCTGTGAGTAAAATGTCTATTATACCAATACGTGAGTAAATACCGAATATCGAATCCGCAAGTAAAATGTCTATTATACCTATACGTGAGTAAATATCGAATATCGAATCCGCAAGTAAAATGTCTATTATACCTATACACGAGTAAGTATCGAATATCGAATCCGCAAGTAAAATGTCTATTATACATACGCGAGTAAATATCGAATTAACGACTATGTGAGTAAAATGTCTATTATACCTATACGCGAGTATATATCGAATATCGAATCCGCGGGTAAAATGTCTATTATACCTATACGCGAGTAAATATCGAATTAACGAATATGTGAGTAAAATGTCTATTATACCTATATGCGAATAAATATCGAATATCGAATCCACAAGTAAAATGTCGTTTATACCAATACTTGAGTAAATATGGAAATAACGAATCCGCAAGTAAAATGTCTATTATACCTATACGCGAGTAAATATCGAATATCGAATCCGCGACCTATCACGCAAACGTATAATATCGAAGTATCGATCTGCGAGTTAAAATGTATATTATACAATACGCAAATCAATAGTATTAATATCGCACATCCGACGACACGTTAAATGTCATATCCCTCTATACCCTATACGCAAGCCTATAATATCGACCTAAGTCTCACGAGTAGTAAAAATCGTTATCTTCTCAACCCGATTCATGAGATGGACATCTCGCTGCGTGTATAAAATGTCATAACTCATACATATAGCCAACGTATCAATATGACCCTATTGCGAGTAAAACTGTCTATTAGCCTATTCATGAAGCATCGATCTGCGATGTAGTAAACTGTGCCCTTTGATATTATACCTATACGCGCGAGTAATTCACAATCCACAAATAGTAATATTAAACATTGTATATAATAGTAATATTAAACATTGTATATAATAGTAATATTAAACATTGTATATAATAGTTACATTTAACATTGTATATAATAGAAATATTAAACATTGTATAAAATAGTAATATTAAACAATGTATGAAATAGAAATATTAATATACGCGAGTAAATATCGAATTCTCGAATCTGCGAGTAAAATGTCTATTCTGCCTATACGCAAGTAAATATCGAATCTGCGAGTAAAATGTCTATTATACCAATATGCGAGTAAATATCGAATATCGAATCCGCGAGTAAAATGTCTATTATACCTATACGTGAGTAAATATCGAATTCTCGAATCTGCGAGTTAAATGTCTATTATACCAATACGTGAGTAAATATCGAATATCAAATCCGCAAGTAAAATGTCTATTATACCAATACGCAAGTAAATACCGAATATCGAATCTGCAAGTAAAATGTCTATTATACCTATACGCGAGTAAATATCGAATATCGAATCCGCAAGTAAAATGTCTATTATACCTATACACGAGTAAATATTGAATATCGAATCTGCAAGTAAAATGTCTATTATACCTATACGCAAGTAAATATCGAATTCTCGAATCGGTCAGTAAAATGTCTATTATACCTCTACGCGAGTAAATATCAAATTCTCTAATCCGCAAGTAAATTTTCTATTATACCAATTTGCGAGTAAATATCAAATATCGAATCCGCGAGTAAAATGTCTATTATACCAATACATGAGTAAATATTGAATTCTCGAATCTGCGGGTAAAATGTCTATTATACCAATTCGCGAGTAAATATCGAATATCGAATCTGCAAGTAAAATGTCTATTATACCAATTCGTGAGTAAACACCGAATATCGAATCCGCGAGTAAAATGACTATTATACCTATATGCAAGTAAATATTGAATATCGAATCCGCGAAAGTAAAATGTTTATTATACCTATACGCGAGTAAATATCAAATTCTCTAATCCGCGAGTAAATTTTCTATTATACCAATTCACGAGTAAATATCGAATCTGCAAGTAAAATGTCTATTATACCTATACATGAGTAAATATCGAATATCGAATCTTTGAGTAAAATGTCTATTATACCTACACGCAAGTAAATATCGAACATCGAATCTGTGAGTAAAATGTCTATTATACCTATATGCGAGTAAATATCGAATCCGCAAGTAAAATGTCTATTATACCTATTCGCGAGTAAATACCGAATATCGAATCCGCGAGTAAAATGACTATTATACCTATACGCAAGTAAATATTGAATATCGAATCTGCGAGTTAAAATGTCTATTATACCAATATGCGAGTAAATATTGAATATCGAATCCGCAAGTAAAATGTCTATTATAAATATGTACTATTAACCGGGTATTGGTATTAATAGACATTTACTTGCAGATTCAATATTCGATATTTACTCACGTATAGGTATAATAGACATTTTACTCGCGGATTCGATATTCGATATTTACCTCGCGTATGGTATAATAGACATTTTACTCGCGGATTCGATTTCGATATTACTCGCGTATAGGTATAATAGACATTTTACTCACGGATTCGATATTCGATATTTACTCGAGTATTGGTATAATAGACATTTTACTTGCAGATTCAATATTCGATATTTACTCACTATAGTATAATAGACATTTACTCATGATTCGATATCGATATTTACTCGAGTATTGGTATAATAGACATTTTACTTGCAGATTCAATATTCTATTTCTCGCTATTGGTATAATAACATTTTACTCGCGGATTCGATATTCGATATTTCTCGCGTATAGTTTATAGACATTTTACTTGCGGATTCGAATATCGATATTTACTCGCGTATAGGTAATAGACATTTTTACTCACGATTCGATATTCAATATTTAACTCGGGTATTGGTATAATAGACATTTTTACTTGCAGATTCAATATTCGATATTTACTCACGTATGGTTAATAGACATTTTACTCGCGGATTCGATATTCGATATTTACTACTCGCGTATAGTATAATAGACATTTCACACTGCGATTCGATATTCGATATTTACTCGCGTATAGGTATAATAACATTTCACTCACGGATTCGATATTCGATATTTACTCGAGTATTGGTATATAGACATTTTACTTGCAGATTCATATTCGATATTTACTCACGTATAGGTATAATGACATTTTACTCATGGATTCGATATTCGATATTTACTCGAGTATTGGTATAATAGACATTTTACTTGCAGATTCAATATTCGATATTTCCTCGCGTATTGGTATAATAGACATTTTACTCGCGGATTCGATATTCGATATTTACTCGCGTATAGGTATAATAGACATTTTACTCACGGATTCGATATTCGATATTTACTCGAGTATTGGTATAATAGACATTTTACTTGCAGATTCAATATTCGATATTTACTCACGTATTGGTATAATAGACATTTTACTTGCAGATTCAATATTCGATATTTACTCGAGTATTGGTATAATAGACATTTACTTGCAGATTCAATATTCGATATTTACTCGACGTATTGGATAATAGACATTTTACTCGCGATTCGATATTCGATATTTACTCGCGTATAGGTATAATAGACATTTTACTCGCGGATTCGATTTTACTCGAGTATAGGTATATAGACATTTTACTCACAGATTCGATTTCGATATTCTACTGCGTATTGGTATAATAGACATTTTACTCACAGATTCTGATATTCGATATTTACTCGCGTTATTGGTATATAGACATTTTACTCACATTTCGATATTCGATTTACTTGCGTATTGGTATAATAGACATTTTACTCACAGATTCGATATTCGATATTTACTACGTAAGTGGTATAATAGACATTTTACTCACAGATTCGATATTGATATTTACGTCACTATAGGTATAATAGACATTTTACTTGCGGATTCGTATTCGATTTAACTCGCGTAGGTATAATAGAGATATAACGGATAGAACTCAATTTTACTTCTTACAGACTTTCTTCGATAATTCGATATTTCCACTCGCTATAGGTATATAGACATTTTACTCCACAGATTTCGATATTTTGAAATATTTAACTTTTACATTACTTTATTTCCTCCGTATAGGTATAACTAGACATTTTACTGCGGCGGATTCGATATTCGATATTTCGATTTACTCGCGTATAGGTATAATAGACATTTTACTCACAGATTCGATATTCGATACCTTACATACTCGCGTATTGGTATAATAGACATTTTCTCACGACATATTCGATATTCAATATTTACTCACGTATTGGTATAATAGACATTTTTTTACCTCACATATTCATATTTGATATTTAACTCACGTACTACTATATACATATTTACTTCGGCATTCTGACATTCTACTTTACTCCAGCGTATAGGTATAATAGAACTTTTACTGGGCGAAATTCATATTCGATATTACTACTTACACTTTACTCGCTCTAGGTATAATAGAACATTTAAAACTCACCAGCCCGATTCGATATTTTTTTCGATATTCCTGTCACTTGTACACTGCGCGTATTGGTAATATAAAAAAAAAAAACAAAAAAAAAACATTTTTTACTCACAGATTCTCTCTCGCTATTCAATTCCATATTTACACTACTTAACTATACTACACTCACGTATTGGGAATACAGAGAAAAGAAAAAAAAAGAAAAGAAAAACAACATTTTTAAAATTTTTTTTTTTTTTGTTTTTTTTTTTTTGTTTTTTTTTTTTTAAAACACACTCTCATATTCCGATATTTGCCTTCGCATATGGTATAATCGACTCAATTTAAACTAACTAACCAACCACCAACTAACCTAAACACAACTAACCTAACTCCTCACCCAACACAACGTAAACTTTCACACCAAAACAACCCTTCAACTAACCCACACGCTACCCAACCATTTAACCTACACTGAACCCATTAACTAACTTTAACACACGTACCACCAAACAAACCCCTAACACCTCTTAACTAACAAATAAAATCCACAAGCTACATCAACCAAGCCAAAAAACTTACAACTAACACAACTAACACACACAACTACAACACACTACAACCTCTCAGTAATTTCTTATTCTATATTTACTTTACTACACTACTTCCGCGTATGGTATAATAGACATTTAACTCAACAGAACAGATTCGATATTTGGAGAAATAATTTACTACTCATACCTCTCTACTACGCTTTTAACTTACTCACGTATAGGTATAATAGACCAGTTTTTTAAAAGCCTGGCGGATTCGATAATTCGATAATTTACTACTACACTTTTACTCGCGTATAGTTATAATAGAAGAAACAACTGTTAACTCAACAATTCGATATTCGATATTTTACTTTAACTTACCTACTCACTCACTCGCGTATTTTGGTTAATAGAAAGAACAATTTTTACTCACAAGATTCCGATATTGATATATTACCTCACGTATCGGTATAATGAACATTTTACTCACATATTTCGATATTTTGGATATTTACTCGCGTATTGGGTAAGGTCAATTCAATAGACCTTTTACTTGCGGATATCGATTTCGATATTTACTACAACTTTACTCCGCGTATAGGTATAATAGAACGATTTTACTCGCAGATTTCGATATTCGATATTTTACTCGTGTCCATTGGTATAAAATAGAAACAATTTTACACACTCATCAGAAATTTCGCATATTCGGGAAATATTTATTTTTTCCAACGCTCGTAGACATTTTTACTACTCACAGAATTCGATATTCCGATATTTACACTACCTACCCCCTCGCAGTATTGGTTAATAGAACATTTTTACTCACAAATTCGATATTTGATATTTAACTTCCTTACTACTACCACTACTCCTTAACTAACACTACTCGCGTATGGTATAAAATAAGTATACATTTTACTCACAGATTCGATAATTCGATATTTTACACTACTATTACTTCTCGCTATTGGTAAAAATAATAGAAGACAATTTTCCTCAACTCACAGATTTCGTCGATATTCGATCTTTACATCACTTCGCGTTTGGTATAAGTAGAACCATTTTTACTTCAACATATTCGTATTCGTATTACCCTACTATAACTACGACCGCGTAATTGTATAATAGACATTTTCACTCACAGATTGATATGTTGAAATATTTACTACTACTCGCTTATAGGTATAAATAAACCATTTTCTCACTAGAGATTTGATATTCGATATTTACTACTCACTTACTTAACTACGTCACTTACGACTACCCTTTACTACACACTCGCGTATTGGTTATAATAGACATTTTACTCACCCTCCCAGGATTCGATATTCGATATTTAACTACACTTTACTACTTACCCCCACTTACTACCTTTACATTTTCACTACACTACCCGCGATATGTAATAATAGGAAGAAAAAGACAATTTTACTCACAGATTTCCTTTTTATTCGATATATTTCGTCATTTTTTACTACACTACCCTCGACTCTCCGCTTATTAGGGTATAAATAGAACAATTTTACCTTCACACGATACAGATTCACCGATCGATATTTGAATATTTACCATCCTATAACTCCTCGCATAGTATACATCGACTTTTACTCACAGATCTTTCCGATATCCGAATATTTATACCTACTTATAACTTTTACTTTACTGACTCTCACTTGTCACTTTACTAACCTACTTACCACTCACTACTCGCGTTATTGGTATATAGAATAGAAATGACCTTTTTACGCTCACAGATTTTGTCGATATTCCGATCTTTACTCTACTATTTCCTACTCCGCGTATAGTTAATATAACAATTTTAACTCACATGATTCGATATTCGATATTTACTTTACACTATACTCACTACACTTTTACTTCGTGAACTCCTCCCTTACCTACTACTACTGACTACTCTACGACACTACCGACAACCTTAAAAACAACTCGCGTATAGGTATAATAGACTATTACTTGCAGATTCCGATATTCGATATTTCACGTACTAAACTCAACTCACACCCGTATGGGGTATAATTAGAAGACATATTTTAACTCACGATTCGTATTTGATATTTTATCTACTCCGCGTATAGGTAGAAGACATTTTTTATTGACTCCACAGAGTCGATATCGATCTTGAACACACTCACTACTTCCGTATTGGTAACTAGACAATTTTTCACTTCACTTCGCATATTTGGGCGCGCCTTTCGAACATTCTTTCTTCTAAAACATCTATCTTCTTCTATCTATTCCTAACCCATAATCGGCCAAAAACCCCCCACCCAACACTTTTTCTTTCCTTCTTTCTTTGTGCGGTTCCTTTTTGGTTTGGTTTTGGGGCCCTGTGCTGTATCTCCCTTTCCCTTGCCTCCCCCCTGTCTTGGCGCCCTCCCCCCCCTCCCTTGGCTCCCCTCTGGCGGCTGGGGGCTGGGGTTTACATACAAGGATAAAGGTAAATGCATATCGGTATAAATGGATTTACATACGACTCCCACGCAGTCCTTCTACTAGCGACTTTAAACTCAGACATCCATTACTCCTTGTGGTTAGGTTTCCATAGTGAGTATATTATTATGTGTGCACATTTTTTCCCTAACCCCAACATTTAAAGAGACAGGTAGTTTTTATGTAGATTTTCTAAAACGGCTTCGCTCAAAGTAGTTTGTATTATCCAGTCCTCTTTCAAGTGCCGGATGGATAAAAAAAATAGACAGGTTTAGTGACAAAACGCTTGAGGGAATCCAATCGTGGTTTTTTAAAAAAGGATTTAAAGTTTTTAATCTGGTTGTGTCAAAACCAACCCAAAAAAAAAAAAAAAATCACCCTTGGCCAGAGACCAAATTTAAAAAAAAAACAAAAACAAACCAAAAAAAAACGGGGGGAAGCAGAGCGATAAACATTGACTTGAAATCTCCCCCCTCTCCGCATAACATCTCAAATGTTGGGCCCCTTCAACCCTCATGCAGTCAATCAACTACTGATCTGCTGTTTACAACCTGCTGGTCTATTCTCTGGCTCTGCAAACAGGCTTCAAGCTATAAAAAAGCTCATTGAGCAGAACAGAGGGGAGGTGGATACCTTTTTCCCAGAACAGGATAAACAAAAACAAATGCATGTAATAAAAACTGGGGATCAAAATAACATGGACAGTTTTTTTTTTTTGTTTTTAGAGTGGACAACATGCCCCTTTATTTAATAAAGATTTATAATCAAGAAAAAATGCTTATAATTTAACGTCTTATTAAATTCCCCCAATAGGATAGCTTGGGTTTTGGATTGCCCATCATTGTATCTCTTTAAACTTAAAAAAAAAAAAACCACATGTGCCAGGTTCTATAACAATAGACTATGATTACTGGAAGCTGCGTGAAAAAACAAGCCAATAGACTACACCTTGGGGTGGCTGGGTACGCACTTGATCCGGGTCCATGTCCCCACGTTGGATAATTTAAAAAAAAAACAAATAAAAATAAATAAAAATAAAAAAAAAAAAAATAAAAATTCCAAAAAAAACATACAAAAAGATCCAAGATATTACAAAACTCAAAAAAACAAAAACCCCGTCAATTTTTTTTCTCACAAACAGTGTTCTGTGTATTTTAACAATGGGATAAAGCAGCATTATCTTTTATCTCATACATTCAACTTACCAAAATGAGGAGAGACCTGTAAGCCGTAAGAGGTGTAGGCCCCCCCAGCCCCGCGCCCCCCCCCCACCCCCGATTAAAAAAAAGACTACAGGTGGCTGTAGAGGCCAGCAGATTAAGCTCACTTATTTAAAATAAAATATAAAAAACACAAACAAAACAAACCAATCACCTCACACTGCGCACCACCACTCACTCCCGCACAAACCCCAAACAAACCATAAAATACATAAAGACCAAAACAAACAAAACAAAAAAAAAATGCTCCAATCTCTCGCATTGTCAACAACATCTAACAATAGTAAATGACTAATGATCTCGGTTTTCGAAAATTCCCGGCAGATCCAACAGAATGTTTTTTTAACATTCTCAAAACAATCCCGGATGAAAAAATCAAATATTAAACAAATCAAAAAATGACAATCGAAGGCTCCAAAAATTTTGGTTGGAAATTTGGGATTCGGAAACTTCCCGATTCAATTGGGTTTTGAAACGGATTCCGGAACTTAATAGGTTTTCAACACCGCGTAGAATAAACTCCCCGGTAATACTCACGTGAGCCCAATGTGTGTTTCAGAAAGCTGATCAATTGGGGGAACCTAGTCCCCCGTACTCCCCTCCAACCAACATTTAACATATATTCATATTGTTACATAATAAATGGTTCTTACCTGACAGTATCAATTGATAAACCTACACAGCTCTGTCAATGCCTTTATAACCAAAGTACCTATTTAAAAGGTGAATGTGGAAGTGTATGGGAATTTGTACATATTATATTATTGTTTGTCCGGTAATAATGTTACTGTTATAACATTATCTATAGACCCCACCCTACTTTTCTTTTATCAATGGGGGGCTGTTCTACTTAGTATAGTATTTTTTGGGTTGAATAAAGAATATGTCCCAGCCAGTTCCACCCTCTAGCAATCTCTCATTTCCTTTCCTCTTTCCTGCTACTGTTGAATCAGAAGGAAGGCAAAAAAAAAAAAAAAACCAAGTAAATGAAAAGGGAAAAAACAACTTCAAAAACAAAAACAAAAAAAATCCCCCCCCCCCCCCCCCTCACACCCCGCCCCCTCCACCCCCCCCCCCCCCCCCCCCCCCCATCGCGCACCCCCACCCCCCCCCCCCCCCCCCCCCCCTCCCCCCCCCCCCCGCCCCCCCCCCGATCAACCCCCCCCCCCCCTTTTCCTTCTTGCTTTCCCCCCTTCCTTCCTCTCCAAGTACATCGGAAATTTCTGGATCAACCTACTTTGTATCAATACCAGTAACTTTTACAATTCCTTGTTTTGCAGAAACTCATCCAGCTTTTTATTAAACTGACCAATGAACCTGCCATAACAACGTCCACTGGAAGACAGTTCCATAGCTTTTACCGTTCTCACAGTGACAAACCCTTCCCAACTCTACTTTATGTATCAATACCAGTAACTTGTAACATTCCTGTTTGTAGAAACCATATCCAGCTTTTATTAACTGACCAATGAACCTGCCATAACAACGTCCACTGGAAGACAGTTCCATAGCTTGACCGTCTCACAGTGACAACCCCTTTACCCAACTCTACTTTATGTATCAATACCAGTAACCTTTGTAACATTCCTTGTTTTGTAGAAACTCATCCAGCTTTTTATTAAAACTGACCAATGAACCTGCCATAACCAACGTCCACTGGAAGACAGTTCCATAGCTTTACGTTCTCACAGTGAAAAACCCTTTCCCCACTGAACCCTAAACCTTTTATCTTCAAGTTCTTAAGGGATTGTCCTCGTGTCCACTGACATGTTTCTATGGTGAACATGCCCCAGATAGTTTTTGTATGGCCCGTTAATGTATTTATACACAGTAATCATATCCCACGCAAGCGCCTTTTCTCCAGGTACCAGTTGTAACTTTCCAGTCCTCTCTTCATATTCAAGCTCCCCCAATCCCTTATAATTTAGTTGCCTTTCTCTAAACCCTTTCAATTTCAAATATGTCCTTTTTTGACACAGGATTCCAAAATTGCACTGCATATTCCAAATGAGGCCTTACCAATGCTTTGTAAAGAGGAGAATTACATTTTTCTCCCTTGAACCATACCTCTCTTATACAAGACAATACCATGCTGGCTCGGGCTGTTGCCCCTGGCCACTGCTTGCTACCTTTACATTTGTTATCCACCACAACTCTAAGATCCCTTTCAACAGGGATTCACTTTAACACAGAGCCATTTATAGTATAAGTAGCAACAAGGATTTTTAAAGTCCAAAATGCATCACCTTACATTTATCAACATTGAATTTCATCGCCCTTAGCAAGCCCATGTGACAATCTAGATTCCCCTGCCACGATTGCACATCCTCTGAAGTTTTAAATGGTCGACAAAGTTTTGTGTCGTCACAAACAAAAACCCTTGCTGACAATACCCACTTCCAAATCATTAATAAATAGATTAAATGAAGCGGCCCCAACCAGAACCCTGTGACCCCCCCACTTAGCACTTTAGTCCATAATGATGAAGCCCCATTAACAACTCTACTCTTGCATCCTATTCATTAACCAATTTTCTATCCATGTACAATGTGACTCCCTAGACCAACAGACCTTATACATTAGTCGCCTATAGGGGACTGTATCAAAAGCCTTAGCAAAATCCAAGTAAACTACATCTACTGCTATGCAGAGTCTAAATTTCTACTTACTTCCTCATAAAAGCCAAGCAAGTTAGTTTGACAAGATCTAATCCTCCTAAATCCAAGCTGGTTACTACTTATAATGTCAGTCCTTGAAACATACTCTAGAAAAAGAGCTAGATCAAGGGGACAGTGTCAGCCTATCAGTTACCCTTGTTAGTAACGTTATACTGAGTGTTCTATAGTATTCCCAGTAGAGGATGAATCAGTGCAGGAACATTATAATGTTTAACGATATAGATACCTGTTATCAAATCTACGCTGAGTCACAGAGTGTGAAGTCATCTGGATCAATGAAATCACTCGTGTCTAATCTAATATAGAGCTTTCTACTTGTCCTTTTATCTAGATGTATAAGGTGCCTCCCCTGTGCCCTGAACTGCCCGTTTTACTGTCACTGAATTGATGGTGTTAGCATAAAAACCCAACAGCTACCGTAATAGAAATATTTCACTTAATATATTATAATAGATACATTCCTTTTCATTTTAATCCAATTAACTGCTGCTGATTAGACTGCACTTTAATTATATTTTACATTTAATAGAAGATTGTTTCTCTATACAAAATATTAGGTAAAAATTTAAATTTTGTATTTAATGGCAATCAGAAGTCCGTTACAGAGGGAGTAATAAATTATTATGTTAACCGGCTCTGGGTCAGGAAGTCCATTACAGAGGGAGTGATATAGTGAATAAGGCACCCCCAACTGTAAATTAATAAGGAATTTAGAAGTCACCGAGAGTTCCGTGACCATATAAAAGCACGAGGCCGCAGGCCGATACCTTTATACGGGCAGGAACTCCAAGGTGACTTCTAATATCCCTATAATTTACAGTTCGGGGTGCATTATTTATTATAACCTACCCCTTTGTGGCTTCTGGTTTCTTCTCCTCCTGGAACTGTAAGATTATAAGGCTATATCTTACAGTTCCTCCCATAGAAATCCACTACAGGGGTAGGTTATATATTATTATGTTACCACGGCTCTGCATCAGGAAGTCCGTTACAGAGGGAGTAATAATATTATTACGTTACCGGTTCTGGGTCAGGAAGTCCATTACAGAGGGAGTAATAATATTATGTTACCGGTTTCTGGGTCAGGAAGTCCGTTACAGAGGAGTATTATTATAATGTTACCGGTTCTGGGTCGGAAGTCCGTTACAGAGGGAGTAATATTTATTATGTTACCGGTTCTGGTCAGGAAGTCCGTTACAGAGGGATATAATATATAATGTTACCGCGCCGTTCTGGGTCAGGAAGTCCGTTACAGAAGGAGTATAATAATTATAAATGTTACCCGGTTCTGGGTCAGGAAGTCCATTACAGAGAGAGTGATCATTTTAATCATATTATCGGTTCTGGGTCAGAAGATTCGTTACAGAAAGAGAAATAATATTATGTTACAACGGCTCTGCGTAAAGAAGTCCACTACAGAGGGAGAATAATATTTAATATTTGACGTTTCTGGGTCATAAAGTTCATTACAGAGGGAGTATTAATATTATTATGCTACCGACTTTGCGTCAGGAAGATGATTAGGGAGGGAGAAATATATTTTAGGTTACCAGCTCTGGATCAGGAAGTCAGTTACAGAGGGAGTATAATATTTTATGTTACCGGCTCTGCATCAGGAAGTTCGTTACAGAGGGAGTAATAATATTATAACCTCCCCCTGTAGTGGATTTCTTGGAATGAACTGTAAGATTATAGCCTTATAATCTAACAGTTCCAGGAGAGAAGGAAACCAAAGCCACAAAGGGGTAGGTATAATAAACAATGCACCCCCGAACTGTAAATTATAGGGATATTAGAAGTCACCTTGGAGTTCCCTGCCCTGTATAAAAGGTACTCGGCACTCGCCGCGCCTCATACTTTTATATGGTCACGGAACTCCTCGGTGACTTCTAATATCCTTTAATTTACAGTTGGGGGTGCATTATCCCTATATCATGTTACCCCCTCTCCATGGCAGGAAGTTTATTAGGAGTGATGTAATAATATTATTATATATAAATATTATAAAATAACTAGGGAACATAAGGCAGTGATCAGCATCCTGATTTGGCGGCCTTATTTCTCTTCTCTTTCCATTGGTTACCGGTCCCACCTGAATCTCATCTGCTACGTAACATTATAACCCTCCTTCCTGCCATTAAAAGTACCCAGGGTGAGTGAGGATCTAACTGCTAGGTCCCCACCCCTGTTCCCAACCGATCATTCCATCAAGTCCTCCCCCTGGGTGTTTCAATGGATGAGAGGAGAAGTGATGGGGAGAATTTTGTTTACTTCCCCTTTAAGTTAACTTTTTTCTCCTTACACATTAGGTAAGGCATCTTACAGGTCCCTTCCTGGGAAATAACACCCCATGACCAGCAACGATTTATGAAATAACCAGCCAGGAAACTGAAAGAGGGGTCCTATGTTTATGTGGTTTTTCCTGGATCCAATGTGCCCAGATTGCAAAGTTGCCTGCAGCTCCCACCATAGTGTATAAATCCAATTTTTGTTTCGAAGGAATGTTTCTGTACATACAATAAGCTATTCCCTCATACTGTACTGTGTAAGGGAAACAATATGCAGCTCCCACCTATATATATAAATATACAGAGAAGGAATGTTCGTACATACAATAAGCTATACCCTCATACTGTACTGTCTAAGGAAACAATAGGCAAGCTCCCCACCATATGTAAAATATACAAAGGGAATGTTCTTTACTAAAATAAGCTTATACCCTCATACTGTACTGTCTAAGGGAAACAATATGGCAGCTCCCACCTATATATATAAATATACAGAGAAGGAATGTTCTGAACATACATAAAAGCCATACCCCTCATACTGTACTGTGTAAGGAAAACAATATGGCAGCTCTCCACCTATATGTAATAATAATATAGAGAAGGAATGTTTTCTTACATATAATAAGCTATACCCTCTACTGTACTGTCTAAGGGAACACATATGGCCGCTCCCACCCATATGTTATAAAATATACAGAGAGGAATGTTCTGTACAAATATCGAATATCGAATCCGCAAGTAAAATGTCTATTATACCTATACACGAGTAAGTATCAAATATCGAATCCACAAGTAAAATGTCTATTATACCAATACGCAAGTAAATATCAAATAAAGGAATATGCCAGTGATATATACGAAGGTACATTCCATGATGTAGTCGATGGAGAGTTCGATAGCCCTTGAATAGTTTGGTAAACCTTGAACGTTCAATAACCCTTGAATCTTCGAATTGTTTACGGGATAATTATCATATGTGCGAGTCGTTCATGGGATAATTATCGAATGTTCGAACGCGAGAGCTGGAAAGTAGCGCGCGTGAGTGTAAAATCGTTTTCAAAACTCCTGGATATTGGAACATGTTCCATATAGTTCAAAAGTTCGAAAACGGGCCGAACTTGTGAAGGTTCGGCCAGCACTACTTGTATTACCACACTATTCCTGTCTTAATTCTCTGTATATCCCTCCTTAAAGTCACGGTAAACCCTAAAGCATTACTGCAAGATAGTTAGCACAGTTTATTGTGAGTTGAGGTTGAAAGGTTCTTTACCAACAAGTACCTAAGGGCCTGTATTTAAAATGTAAAAAAAACAAAAACAACAATGCCCTTATCTAAAGTACTGTATGCTCCAGGCTAGATTATTTCTGCTCCTCCTCCACTTATCCTCCTGCACAGCAGCAGGAACACTTCCTTATACCTGCATTATGGGGCAGACGATTGGTACTTCCTGTTCCTGTTCAAGATTAGTTTCCAGTCGGTGCAATATTACAGTGCAGTCTGCTGAACCCGAATATGGCCTGCATTAGATTTCATATTATAAGTCAGACGGTCTGTTGTACAATTAATATTTTTTCTTGCCTTAAAGTCTTTACAATTTAATTTGTTAACCCAAGTGGATTGATCGTGGTGGGTCTGAAAAGGATGAAGAGGCAGAGCATTGTATATTGTTAGATTAGCGGGTTGTATTTTTTACTTTCCCTTTTGTTACTCCAAATCACTTCAAATCCAATCCAGCCTTTGCCGAGACGGTGATTTAGGCAGTGAGTCAGTGTCCATTAGTATTCTGTTATTACGCTCTTCCTGGCAAAAAGACATTTCATTTCTCTTTCCCGAACAGTAAAATTGTAAATGCTGTAACCTGCCTGTTCCTTTCTCTTTAACTGGATACTATTGCTGCAGACTGGAGAAGATACACACCACCCCCCACACTTAGCAGATGACCAGGTGATCAGATGACTTAGCAAAGGTTTAGCCACAGCCGGAAACTGGATTCAATATGATGGGTGTCCGGGGAGCGGAATAACTGTTTGTTTTAGGTGACTCACTATGACATCTCTGTCCTATGGCCATTTAACTCTACATGGAGTCCAGAGCAAGGGGGGCAGCTAGAAAGATGTAATATTAGTCAATGTACCTTCAGATGTTTCCATAGATGTTTCCACATCGTCCCTACATCTGATTGGCCTGATCATTTTACTTTCAACTTTATCCTGTAATGAATGGTCCAGGCAGGGGAACATCAACAAGTATGTCTTCTGGCAGGGGCGTAGCTACCAGGGGAGCAGGGGGCCCGGGAGCCAGGGGGGGCTCATCTTCTTATTTTCCCTATGGCAAATACAACCTTCTCCAAGTTTTGCTGGGGGGGCCCAGTGATTCCTAGTCCCACCACTGTCTGCTGGATAACCCAATGTTTGATTGATTCAATAATCGGACAATAGAGGAGTCTTTAGGACACCCCCTAACATTACAGTACCCAAGGTGTGGACCTTAACTGCTAATTCTTCACCCCTGGGTTTGCTCTAGATCCCCCCCCAGTCCTTCCATAGTCCTGCACCCAGACGCTCTGCAAGAAGCACAACTTCCCACTGGCCGGTTAAGGAGCAGTCCTGGACTGTGAGTCGACATTGGTCCTATAAGCTGTATTGTATTTATTAAATAGATCTGAACACACTACACAACACTATTTATATCACACCATTCAACAGATTACAATCTATTACCCTATTGCACACACAAGCTATCAGTATTTCTGAGGCACCCTGCACCCTCATTGTATTGGGTTAGTAGTGGGAACAAATTCACTCAAAAACGAGCCCTAATTCCATTGCTAAAGAACAGATCTAGAATGAGAATTGCCCAACTTGCAGCCCCCAGTTGTTTATTTGTAACTAACCCCCCCCCTTCATTTCCTGGCTTCCCCCTGTATGTATGTAGGTATGTATGTAGGTATGTATGTACGCATGTATGTATGTAGGTATGTATGTATGTAGGTATGTATGTAGGTATGTATGTATGTAGGTATGTATGTATGTAGGTATTTATGTAGGTATGTATGTATGTATGTATGTATGTATGTAGGTAGGTATGTATGTATGTAGGTATGTATGCAGGTATGTATGTATGTAGGTAGGTATGTGTGTAGGTATGTGTGTAGGTATGTATGTAGGTATGTAGGTAGGTATGTAGGTAGGTATGTGTGTATGTAGGTATGTATGTATGCATGTATGTATGTAGGTATGTATGTAGGTATGTATGTATGTATGTATGTATGTAGGTTTATATGTATAACTTTATTTATAAAGCGCCAGTTGGGTACGCAGCGCTGTACATTATAAAATACAGACAGGGAGATGTAATAAAAGTTCTTATCGTTAAAAATGGTGCTAATTTTGCCCTAACCAATCAGATGTTAGCTTTCAAATGTTAAATAAGATCTGATTGGTTGGGGCTAAATTAGCACCATTTTAAACTATAAGAACTTTTATTGAATAACCCTGAGAGTGTACAAACAAGTCGATAAGTGTGATTATACAGATAGATAAAAATTAAATTAAATACAATTTCATACATCGGTTATATATATATATAAATTATCAGGCTCATTTACCCAGAGCAGCTATTGTTCTCGGTAAATGCTCCTTACCCACTGCGGGATTTTAACGGCAGCTATTTGCTGGCGTTAAAATCCTGCGCTAAATCTAGCGCAAACGTGATATTGAATCGCGAGCGGTGGATGATTTTTCCTTAACCCGCGCATCCGACACTAATATGGAGTTAAAGTCGCGCTAACCAGCAGCGAACCGGTTAGCGCGACTTTAATTCCATTTATTTGCCCAGCGAGTCTGGGTAAATGAGCCTGTATGTATAAATGGATATAAGTGCAACAAGCCTCGACACATTAGGAATGAGATCCCTGCACCGAAGAGCTTACAATCTAAGTGGGCGGGACAACATACAGATACAAGTGGGGGGCTGTAATGGGGGGGATGTAAATGGGGGATGCTGGGAGTAATATATATATATATATATATATATATACCAGATCAAATGCTAAGGCAAAAATCCAATGCACTCCTAGGTATATATATGTCAATTTCCTGCAAAACATCCTTTCTACTAATGGCTGAATGCTGCCAGAATCCCTGGTGGGGGGAAGGTCCTGCTTTTAGCCTGATAGCGTCAGAATTGCGTCACTTTGGCTTTTACAGCTGTGTCTGCACAGTTAGTTCCAACACGGTTAACTTAAGGGAGGGGGATCGGGCTGTGCAGTGTACGAGCAGGCAGAACGCTGGGTCCTAATACACACTGCCCCCTAGACTGTAATGCATTAAAAATAAATAATGGCCAATTTGAATGATATCCTGAAATATTGTTCATATGGATTATTTCCAGGGAATCCAATTATCCAGATGAGATTATCATTATAAAATGCATGATAAAGACCTGACACATGCCCATGAAATGGTTAAAACAGGGACCTTCTGTACTTTGAAGGGTTAAATCACAGATTGCTTGCTAGAAGCAGCGATGAGCATTTTGCTACATTACAATGTGGTTACAAGGGAGCAGGATGTAACGTTATAAGGGGTTAATAAATAGAGGGGTTAAATTTCGTGCCCTGGGTACCCGTAATCTATAAACAGCGCTGTTCCAGGGCAATTTTATGTTTTATGTAAAGAATAATAATCAAAATGTACCAGGATATGTAACATTGTGTTAATGTGTTTCATTTAAACAACGATAGCTTTATTATTATTGAATTATAGATTATTATATCTATTTCTATTTATTTAATAGTCAAATAAAATAGCTTCCCTCTCTGTGAATGAACCAATTATATTCAATGGTATATTTCCCTTTAAATCTTTTAATTACAGCGTCTAATGACCCTGGGTTCTCGGGGGATGCAGGGATTTGTCGAATGTTGAATCTGCAGCTACAAGGAAAGATCATGTTGCTGATGGGAACTGGCACCTCAAGGGTTAATGTCTTTGCAGTATTGAGCACCCTGGACAGCTGCCTCCCAATATCTTTCAGTGTAACAGGACCCTGAGAGGAGCCTGTGCTCGTGCACAGTGTGAAGTCACGCCCAAAAGGCTTGAGCACTTCTACACACTCAGTAAGGATGCAGGCTGGGGATGGGCTGGAAGTGAACTACAGGCATTGCTAGAAATAACTTATTATCTTCAAAGAATAAAAAAAAAGCAGATCCACAAGGACCAACCGTGTTGTGGGAACCTACCGAGAGCTTCGAACAGGGAACACTCAGAACTGAGATTCAGTCTTTCCCCTTTCAGCACCTTGGACAGATCAAGGGAGTAAAATGGCTCCTATCACAAGCACCAGAGATGGATTTGGTAAGCCAAGTTCTTCCTTACATTTATGGACCTTCTTAGAGGACCTCTAGGTATTGGGATTTGAGTGATTAAAGAAAGAATTGAGTCTGTGTGAGTGAGTACACTCAACTGATTACTTTAATGGATGGTAAACACTTCTGCTGGTTTGTTTGGAGTAAAGTTGTCATTAATTGTACTTGCCCAGCTCTGTAGTGAGATATTTCCAAGGTTCTACAAACGAGAAACTTACAGGGTCAGATACACGTTTTATTAAATACGCCATCAGCTAAACACAGGTGTGGTGCTGTACAGTGTGATGTCTGTTCAAATGTTATATAAGTTTACAGGTTTGGGGCTTTTGTTTCCGACTCACAATGAATCATTTTATAGAGTTGATATGATTGTCCGAATGTTTTAAACTTCAATGACACCAGCCTAGATAAGTGATAAAGTAAGACTTTATGATACTCTACATAAACCCTGATATTAATAAGCTTTATGGATCCGTATATTATCAGCTAACGTGCTTAGAGATAGCCCTTGACTCCTTAAAAGACTGAATATGTTATTTTTGGGCATCCATTATTTTTCTTGAGTGCTTCTGACGGTGCATTTAGAGATGACTCATTCTATAGGACTTTGGCTTTGTAGCCAAGCTGACGTCATTCACGATTGGAAATTAAAAATAGCTTTGACGGTTAGATGTATAGCTCACCTGCAGATGGATTGCAACCATATACAATGACTTTATCCTCTTGTGTCTATTATTTGTGGGGATGTTCGTCCACAAGAACACTCAGTGATACGGTCAAGAAATGTGGGAGTGATGGATAATAATCAGCCCTGTGTGTTATACGCCAACAGATCTGCCTTTTAAAAAGTTCATTGCGTACTTTACAACCCAATCTAAAATGGCATTTTAGTAGATACTGCGAAATCCTACTTTGTATAAAATCAAAATCCCTGCCTTAAATAAACAAGAAAGTGTTTGTATCAAGTATATCTGTTGTATTCATGTTACAGATATACCATGACCTGGATGAATGAGAACCTTCACAAGCATGTTTGTATCAAGCATCCTATTGATAATTTTTAATGTATTGCTGCCTTGTCTCTCCTACAGAGCTATATGGCACTTCCATAGAAAGGTTGCGTAGTTCTGAGTTGGCCTTGGTGTTAATTGTTTGAGTTAATTAGATCACAGCTAAAACTGCCACCCTCTTTGCTCCCTACACATCTTGTCTGCACTGAATAAAACATAGATTGAAAGTATCTATAACACCCATTAGTGTGAGATTTAACAGTGTACTGTGGCTTGTCTAGCAAATGTCTTTAGAAATGTATTTGTTTTATTGATATACATCCACTGTTTGGATATGTAGCATTTTATCACCACAATAATACAATAAGTTTCAGAAGATTAAAAGCATAAAAAGGCATATATAGGCATTGAATATATACACATTATATACATCATATTGTATGTATACAGGTATCTAGCTATGAGAAATGTGCAATGCATGCAACATGGGGATATATATATAGACAAGTTTGAATATTCAAGTTTACAGCTGGTTGTAGCAAATTGAAGCAAATGACTGCCTACGGCTGGAACAATACGAATTTAAAATACGCGTGTCATGAGTAGACTAAACCTGTAGGTGGCGCAGGCCACACAGACTATTCTGTCTCTCATCTGGTTCTAAAGGAAAATTAATCTGCGCAATTTACATATCTTGCTGTGCATATTTGCAAATGTGTTGTACTCTAAAATGTGATGATAAAAGAGAAATATTTATCCATTGTTTTTTTTTTTTGTTTTTTTTTACAATAATGCGAAGTATGTTAGTTATTTTTTTATTATTTACAGACTATATCATGCCCTAATTAAGGACAACTCCACCCTCATTAGAACATCTTTTAGAAAGAATGGCCTCTTTAAAATATGTTGATATATCATACTTTGTCCTATGAATTCATTACTGTATGCCTGCTATGCTTCTGGATGCCTCATGGAAACTGAGCAATTTAGTGAGGTGGTTAGGAGCTTGAGCATGCTCAGAAGAGGCAGCTAGGGGATTAGCATTCAGTCATTGGCTGTGATGTCAACTGTCAAATCCATAACTGACAGTTACTAACTGGAAGAACCAGGAAGCAGAAACAGGGGAAACAGGACATTTTGCAGGATTTCAGGTTAGACTTATATATTTCACATTTCAAACTATTACAGTTTAGGGTTTGGGGGGTGATTTACCTGTATGTAAGTTTTCATTTTAGGGCTGGACTTGCCCTTTAAATGAAAATTCTCATTTAAAAGCAAACCATACATCTATTATGCATTAACTTCCCCTTATCTGTATTATTATAGATGAAATCCCTTCGGTTGTTGGGCTTGTCAGTGCTTTTGGACTTGTATTCACCGTATCTCTGTTTTCATGGATTTGCTGCCAGCGTAAATCAACGAAATCCAACACAACTCCGCCATACAAATTTGTACACGTATTGAAAGGCGTTGACATATACCCTGAAAGCCTAAACAGCAAAAAGAAATTTGGAGCGGACGAAAAATCAGAACTAGGCAACAAATCTCTCATATCAAAGTCTTCTCTTCATCTCGATCTTGAGAAAAGGGACTTAAATGGCAACATTCCTAAAGCCAATAAAGTTAGAAGTTCTCCAGATCTTGAGGATTCTTCACAACCTCAACAGTCTGGAAATGATTCAGTTTCTCTTGAGAGCGTCGACTCCTCTGCTTTATCTATGGACAAGCAAGACAAACTTGGGACCCTCTTTTTTGCGTTAGAGTACAACTTTGAGAAAAAGGCCTTTGTGGTGAACATTAAAGAAGCCAGATCTCTTCCAGCTATGGACGAACAGTCTATGACATCTGACCCTTACATCAAAATGACCATCCTTCCAGAGAAAAAACACAAAGTAAAAACCAGGGTTCTCAGAAAGACTCTTGACCCAGCATTTGACGAAACCTTTACATTTTATGGTGTTCCCTACAGCCAAGTGCAAGATTTAATTCTACACTTTATCATCTTGAGCTTTGACAGGTTCTCAAGGGATGACGTCATTGGAGAGGTCTACTTTCCTCTCTCAGGAATTGAGCTTACTGAAGGAAGAGTCCTAATGAACCGTGAAATCAATAAAAGAAATGTCCGGGTAACTGTTCATCTTTATTAGTATGTTTATTGATCCCCTTCCCATAAACCTTTAAAAATATAATAGGGAGGAATAAAATTTAGCTTGATTTTCTGTTTTACTAATATTTTCAATTTATAATCTGAATATTATGTTTTACAGTTAATGATGAATTATATGCAGTTTAGATTTGTTGTATGGATACCACAGTGTACACACAGTGGGCACATGTAGGATGATAAGGCATATTCATTTGTAGATAGGATTGAAATATTACATTCTTTAGGGAGTCTGATATAACTTTTTTTAATGTCATGTATCTATTTGATCTACTGTTTTACAGCTTTTCACCCCACCTGGAAATATTAATGTTTATAACATATCATCTTGTGCTTTGCCTTTAGAAATCATTGGGACGTGGAGAATTACTAATCTCTCTTTGCTACCAGTCAACTACAAACACTTTAACCGTTGTGGTTCTTAAAGCTCGGCATTTACCAAAACCTGAAGCATCTGGGATATCAGGTATCATTCTGTTATTTTGACGTGTTTACTGTATATGGTTTACAGCAGTGTGATCTGTATTGTTTTTACCTATAATTCTAGAAATATACAAAATATGTGTGTGTGCTGGATTGATCTATTTATCAGCTCTTTCAAGGTTAGGGTTTTTTTCTTTATTGCCCCTTTCACTTGATGCTGTTCTCAACATTCTTTTATACTTCTCTATTCCTACTATGTTGTCACATCCATCCCTTTAATTTTGACACCTCTGAAACATTTTTCTTATCCTATTTCATCTCATTCTACCTCTGAATCTCCCATTTTTTCTCGCCTACCTGTCTGACCTCTTGATTAGGGATGGCTGGTTCGCGGATCCGAACTCGGATCCGCCGCGGATTTATCCCATTCGTGAATGGCGGATTTTTACGGATTTTCCGCCTTCCGAACTTCCGAACCGCGGATTTCTCGTATTTTCGAAAATTTTAGAAATTATGAGGATTTCTTGTATTTTCGAAAATACGTATTTTCGAAAATTTTCGAAATTACGAGGATTTCTCGTATTTTCGAGGATTTTTTATGTTAATGGATCCGCTCGTGGATTTTCGAATTTTCGATTTTTTCCGAAAAATTTGCGGATTCATGAGCGGACCGGATTTTGCGAAGTTCGGACATCTCTACTCTTGATATCCATTCTTCCACACCCCATCCATATTACCCTCCTACTTTGTCATCCAATAGGTCTTCCCTTGGTAATATTTTCTTACTTTCCCTGACTTGTCTACTTACTTTATCTTCAAAATGTCTTTCTTTCTTTCTTTCTTTCTTTCTTTCTTTCTTTCTTTCTTTCTTTCTTTCCATATACTTGGAAAACCTAGAAAGCTTCTAGCAACTGCTTAGCTGTTGCTAAAGAGAGAAATTATGCACGGTGTTCCATTTTTAGAAGGCTGCCCTACTGCAGATTATTGCATTTCCCTCAAAACTAAATAGGAATGCCTGCCTATGAAAGAAAGGGGCGTTTAAAGAAAACATCATGGAATAATGAAGGATTCTTTTGTGTGTAAAGTGACTCTTCCCTGGAGAAATGTCAATATATCAAATGTTCTAGGTGGCATATTGTCTTTCACATTTTGCAATATTAGAACAAAGGGACTTTGTTCTATTCTGAATATATAATATGCTGATTATTAAACTGCTTGTTAGTCTGTATGTTTGTGAAGGAGGAGGGGGTAGGGGTATAAATCAAGTGGTTAATGGTCCAAGTCATGTGCTTAGCATTTCGTTATGTCCCATAATAATTACAGAGGATGACTGAAATTCCTCTAAGATGTATTGTTGGAATGTAGGACTATCTACTGACTAATTCCAATATCTACTAATTATTAAATACTAAAATGGGTGGGTTTTTAGTTTTTGCATTGTTCCCTTTGTCTGGGATTTCCATGTGGACTATGGGTGTGGCTGCTGCAGTAACCTACTGAGTTTTTTTGTTGCACTATTTAATCCTCTACCAAATCTTTATTGATGGATAGCTCATGCTACGTCAGCTAATGTATTAGTGTTTTATTTTTAATGTTGTTGCTTGTGAGTGTGAAAGCTACAGAATGTTTAGTTCAAGGTAACACACTGCATCTAAATGTACAATAATCCTTAAGAGCATTTTAGAGTTTAAAAAATAGACCCGATTGCTAATTCTTTCTACTGTTAATTATTTATTATTTATTATTTAAAACGATATAATGTTAAAGGGATATATTTTCCAAAAAAGATTTCCTCGATGATGTCTTCCCATTTATTGCAAATCACTATTTTTATTTTATTGGTAATATACAGCAATGTGCATTGGTACATGTGCCTTAGTCATTAGATTGAAAATATTTTGATCTGTGTCCCATTCTGTTTACTGGTTGGCTGTTCCTGTAGCTCTGCAACTGGCTAAATTTTCAGTGTTGGGGTCAGAACTAGTACTATTGGTTATCGTGCCCACAAAGGGGTGTGGATTTTAACAACAATTTTATATTATCAGTACTATTTGTTACCAATACAATTTTTTTTTTTTTAGTTCTGATTTGAAAATGAATGGGTTTCCAGTCATAATTCCCCATATTGAATGGGATCACTGGCCAATGTACCACTGTGTGTACACACTGTACCAATGTTTGAAAGATGACAGACAGTTCAGAATGTTCTCCCTATATAAGGTATATAGTCTATATAAAGTATAGCGAGAACGTTCAGGAATGACACAGCCGACCGCGGCTCCAACTTGCGGGTCCAACTTGCGTCACACAAGTGCTTTCTGAGCGGCTGTTTTGGCAGTGTGTTGGGCTGAATAGCCTTTTAGTCTACCAAATGCCCATACACTAAGCTATAGTTGTCCGAAATGGCCGAGACGGGCCCATGATCGCATGTGTATAATGAGGTTAAGGGTTCCTTAGATGGGCTCAGAAGGTTTTAATATATAAATATAACTAGAGATGAACCAAACTGGCAAGTTTTGTCCTGACAGCGGATCCACGGAAAATGCCATTGAAACCCAATTGAATTTTTTTTCTTGTATTTTCGATCACAATTTTAAAAAGTAAAATATGAATTTTCGATTTCCAAAATTTGGGATTTTGTAAAATTAGATTTTCAATTTGTCAATGAAAAGTTATGAGATTAGACCAATCATATTTCATTATAAATGCAAAATATATACTGCAGAGACCACATAGATAGAGTTCAGGGCAAATTACTCCTAAAGGACAATCATACTCACTTATTCCATAGCTGCAAGAAACCAGGATGAGGGCCTTGATCACAAGCAGGGAGATTCAATAAAAAATCTTATTGTTTAAAATGGTGCTAATTTTGCCCCAACCAATCAGATGTTAGCTTTTAAATGTTAAATGATATCTGATTGGCTGGGGCAAAATTAGCACCATTTTAAACAATAAGAACCCCTAGGTACTTTACCTAACAGCTGTAATACTTACAGTACTTGAGTTTAAAGGGTATGTCCACCCTTAAATCTAATTTTTAATATAGCCTTCCCCCTGGTCCCCCAGCCCCAACCGCATCATTATTATCTTTAGAAAGTGCCCCAAACTTTTACTTACCTCCCCTCTTTCCTCCGCCGCGCTCCCGGCCCTCTGCTTGCGAGAAAATGCAAGCAGAGGGGCGGGACCGGCAGTCGCGTCTGTGATTGGCTGAGTGGCAGCCAATCACGGACGCGGCTGCCGGTCATTCAGTGCAGCGGAGGAAAGAGGGGAGGTAAGTAAGAGTTTGGGGAGCTTTCTAAAAATAAAAATTATGCGGTTGGGGCTGGGGGAACAAGGGGAAAGCCATATTAAAGGGGAAAAAATCCAAGGGGAGGGAATCCGGAGAGGGAGGGAGAGGGAGGGGGGAGGGAGGGGGAGAAGGGCTGCAGTACGCATGCCAAACTTCTCCCGGAGGCCAGGTAGGAGGCAGAGTCCTATATAGACTCTGCTATCCTCCTGGTGGGCAGTTTTTGGGACTTTGGGGGGGGACTACAGGAGAACCTTATGGAGCTGGGATGTGAGGTAAGGATTAAACTACACTACATGGTGGGGCCAGTAGTTGGGGGGATTATAGTTTTGGGGGTGGACATGCCCTTTAAGGTGGTGCTCTGGTTGGTCAGTGACGATGTAGCCAATGGGAAGATACGCTTCTTTGCAGAGCATATCTTTCCATTGGCTACATCATGGAAGGCGGAAGAGGGCTGGAATGCAGAAGGAAACTTAATGTAAGTAAGTACAGCTGCTAGGTAAAGTAGGGGTGAGGACTTAGCGGTTTAGGTTCTCACCCTGGATACAATACAGCTATGGAAGAAGAGGAGCGAGGTGGAGGTGAGTTTAATTGTCCGTCAAATATGCAGTGGCATAGGGATCACCATAGCATCCATGGCAGTTGCAATAGGACCCAGAGTCAAAGGGGGCCCGACTTTTTGAAATTGGAAACTGGAGTAAGCGTGAGAGTGTTACTGAAGGAGTGCTTATGTAGTGCTTCTCTTTGAGAAAGAGTGTGGGAGTATCTGTATGTCTAAGAATGTATAGGTGTGGGAGTACCTGTATGTCTGAGAGAGTATAAGTGTGGGAGTACCAGTATGTCTGAGAAATAAAAGTGTGGAAGTACCTGTATGTCTGAGAGAATATGCGTGTGCATGTGAGTGCCTGTCTTTGAGCGTGTGAGAGTACCTGCATGTATGAGAGTGGAAGTGTTTTGTCAGTGCCTGTCTGTGAAAAGGAGAATGCATGAGGGTACCTGAATGTCTAAGGAAGTGTTAGTGTGTGTGTGTGTGTGTGAGTGCCTGTCTGTGAGAAAGAGAGTGTGGGGGAGTACCTGTATGTCTGAGAGTGGTAGTGTGTGTGAGTGCCTGTATGTGAAAAAGAGAGTATGTGGGGGTACCTGTATGTCTTAGAGAGTGTGTGTTTTAGTTAGTGCCTGTCTGTGAAAGAGAATGTGAGTTGGGAGTATCTGTATATCTAAGAGAGTTGGTGTGTGTGTGTATGAGTGCCTGTCTGTAAGAAAAAGAGTGTGTGAGTACCTGTATATCTAAGAGTTGGTGTGTGTGAGTGGCTGTGAGAAAAAGAGTGTATGGGAGTACCTGTATGTTTAAAAGGGTTTCAGTGCCTGTATGTCTTAAAGATGTGTAAGTATGGGTGTGCCTGTCTGTGAGAGAGTGTGAGGGAGTGCTTGTATGTTTGAGAGCGTGTAAGTGTAGGAGTGCCCGTCTAAGGGGGGAAAGTGTGTGTGGGTGTACCTGTATGTCTGAGAGAGTGGGAGTGTGTGAGTGAGTGCCAGTACCTGTAAGAGAGGCAGTGTCAGTACCTGTAAGTCTAAACGATTGGAAGTGTGTTTGAGTTCTCTGGTGGGTCCCAGGTGACCAGATGAAGGCACTCTGTACTGCAATATAAAGTAGTTATGTTTATACTAGTGGTTTGGGGGGCATCCAAATTTTACAATGGGACCAAGTGATTTCTAGGCATGCCCTTTCAAATATGGGCTTCTTTTCTTCACTATAAAATGTTAATAATAGAGTATGCCTTTTAATACTAAGGAACTTATCATCATTATTATTATTATTATTATTATTATTATTATTATTATTATGGATTTATATAGCACCAACATCTTCCGTTATTCCTTTACAATAACATAGTCATACATATTACATACAAGGGTAATAATATAATGCATATTATATATACCGCAATACTGTGATACAATAGGAAGGAAGGCTCTGCCCATACAGTCTAGAGGTATATCTGTTTTCAGTTATCTGTAAGTAAATGTATTTTTGATGATATCAGGAGGAAAAAACAGGCATTAGAATCGGAAGGGGGTAATCAATTCATTAAGAAACACCCAGAAGACGTTTTCAAACACTTCATGAACTCGGGGGTAATACTGGTTTTATAGAATGTACCAATGACACTACTGTACACACATGAAAGATAATGGACAGGTTTAATGGACAGAGGAGAAAATAACAGCTTGTGAATAAGTAATGTTGTACATAACACCCAATAGGTGTTACTGAATGATTTATCCTATTGTATGGCATTAAATATTGGTTCTGTTTAACCTGGGGGCTGGAGGAGGGATTTATGCTAGAGATAAAATACACAACACTGAAATGCAGAAAATGTCATTCATTGCCATTCTCTCTTTTTATCTGAAAACAGACTTTTGTCTGGTGATGAACCAATCCTAGGGTACTTTAGTATGACATATTGGCTGTCATGCTATGTCAGGGAGTTTTTAGAGAACTGGACAGACTTTTTTGTCTGACTTCAGTAGGGATAGGCTGCTTCTCACTGATGATGGTTCAGCTCTTTTGGGGAGAAGATGTGTTGGAGGAGATTTTAAACTAGAAATGGGGGACTGTGGACATCAATGGGACAGAGTAAATAAACAGGAGGAGAGGAGTAGCATTAAGCATATGAAGGCATGAATATTGAAGAAATAATAGTTCTAAATTAATATTATGATGCAGTTGGTAAAGCCGAAACATGGCTTTATGTTTCTCATGACTGGGCGGTATATTTATAAGTTTATTAGTTGTTTAGACAAGAGGAAAGAGGGTTATGTAGTTGTGTTGCACATTTAAAACTAAATTCAAACGATAACGCATAAGTATACATGAACACACACAGATTGATACAATCATGATCAAAACTGAATTCCTGCACCCTTCTGTTTGACTCCATGCGGTTGCATAATCTTCAGCAGATTTCTAGGGGATACAAACCACCAAATGTTATTGAAGTTTGGAGATGGCCAAAATGTCAGACAAAGTTAGTTTCCCACATTTCACAAAGTTATGCAAGTGGCAAGATTACTGCACCATTATCAGGATTTCATGTTTGCAAAGGAAGGATTTTAAAAATTGAAAACAAATCACATACTTCTTGGTTGATTTCAAGCACAATATTTTTTTATTTTTTTTTAGCAGCAACACTGAGCACCAAATCACAGTCTGGAGCATGCCCACTGCTGGACAGAGCATCATCAGCTGCATCATAAGCCCCGCCCAAAACTTCTGAAAAAATTTAAAGCAAACCACAAACCTGAATTTGTTTTTTTTTTTTCCTCTCTAAGTTGTTCATAGTTAGATGAATGGATGGGGAAAGGGTTGCAGGTCTGTAACTAGCTTTAGAAAATACAAATTTGTTGGGGGTGGGGCTTCTTACACAGCACTTCTCGTGACTGTCTCAGACTCACACAGTCAGGACAGACAAAGAAGTGTAGCTTTAGAAGCCTGAAACATAAGATCGAGAGAATCTGGAGACATTATCCTAGACTTGTTTGAAAGGTGTGAGAAAGCACTTTTTAATAGAGACAAACATATGGAGATCACAGTTACCCTTAAAGAAAAGCCCAGCAAGTCAAAGATGTTCTTAAAGGATAATTTATAATAAAAAGATAAGGACATAGAATGTGGTGCCATTTTAATCTTTTAAAATGGGCAAAGGATGGTTTTAGAATAAATCATTTTTTAAATCTATATCAGAACAACCAAGATCTGAAACTAAAGATTGTAGTGGCAAAAAAATGATCTATTCAAGAATCCTCAGAGATTTAAGATGAGTTTTATCTAGGCCATTGTCTTTTTTTCCAGATGCACTTTTCTCTGGATTGAAATGTTACATATGTTACATTTGTTCCCAGTCTATTAATTATAGACCAGAACGTTAAAGATCTGTTGTGCGGAAGATATTGGAAGTTTTCAGTAATATGTCTCAAAATCTGCCCTTATAAAGGTGTCCATAGACTAGCTCTTACCTGCAGGCATCTTTGCAACATTCTGGCCCAATAACTTTTCGAATGAGATTACAGGTATAATGTCAACTGCAAAGCATTATCCAATGTCGCAGGCAAGAACCGTTGCTGTATAAGACATTAGAGTAGGTTTGGAATTTATTGAATTGGCTTTAAAGGGTAAGTTCTGATGGCCTTGAAAAACACATTTGAACGTAGATAGAAACTTCTTTGATAGGTTGTGTGCAGAGTATAGCTGTCAATAAAGCTTTGTGTATGTGGACTTAATTGGGTTAATTTAGTAGTCTGTATTGAGATCAGGGTCTATGCGTCTGATGGTGATTTGGGTTAGATATGGGTTTTGGCTTCATTTCAAACCCTGTTTCAAAGTTCCACAAAAACTTTTCAAAACCAAAACCTTTCGGAACTTCAAATATTTGATATCAAGCTTTGAATATTCTATACCAATTATCGTATATTTGATTATCGACATCGATTATTCGATATTTCATATTGAATATCTTTCTCCTATTGACTTCTATTAGATTTGATTTTGATAGACCTTTCCAAAACTCGAAAATCCGATTTCGAAATAAAACTCACCAGCTACGAACAGCTTTCAAGATGATACTTAACTATGTAGGACATGGAAAACTACAGATGATGTGCAATTGTTGTAAACTGATTGTCAAAATAGGCAGCAAGGTGTCAAATGGAATTCCATGTTGCGGAATTTCTAAGGTTTCAAGGCGGGAACTGTGGGTATTGAAAATTTGTGGCTCAAGTGGAATTTCTAAACAATTTCATTCAATAAAATGGGAAGTGGGAAATTTTAAATTCAGTCATGGATTTTAATACACAACAACCAAAATGTCAAGAACCATATTGATCAATCCTAGATTTGTTGTATTGTAATTACTTGATAATGGCAATAGGAGTTGCGTTCTATAGGAATTATGGGGAAAGTGTGTTTTTCATGTTCCCTGTGTCATTTCCCATGTCCCTATGCAATTTATACAAAGTTAATATTGATATTAGACTATAAATGAAACCATTTTGATTGCTGGATTTCGACTCCCATTGACATTAATTGGATTTGAGTCAAATTCCCTTCTTGTGCTAATAATACTATGAAATGATCTGTGCTACATGAATCTATAAGGAGACGGATCTGGGAGTTCTATTAAAAACTGTAGCAAACAATGCCAGGCAGCAACATCTACAGCTAGCAAGATATTGTCTTCTATAAAGAGGGGTAGATTCAAGGGAGAAAAATATTATTTTCCTCTCTACAAAGCATTGGTAAGGCCTCATTTGAAATATGCTGTGCAAAATGGAGATGATTTCAAAACCATATGTGCAAATAAATATTAGGGGATATGCATTAAACACTGTTATTGGGTAAATGAGTGTAAAATCAGGGAAAGGCAAAAAAACAAAAAAAATAATTTATGAAGGGGAAAATTCCTTCCTGACTCCAAGTGGCAAACGGAAATTTCCCTGGATCAACTCTACTTTATGTATCAATACCAGAACTTGTAACATTCCTGTTTGTAGAAACTCATCAGCTTTTATATAAACTGACCAATGAACCTGCCATTACAACGTCCACTGGAAGACAGTTCCATAGTTTTAATCTCACAGTGACAAACCCTTTCCCAACTCTACTTTATGTATCAATACCGTAACTGTAACATTCTTTTGTAGAAAACTCATCCAGCTTTTTATTAAACTGACCAATGAACCTGCCATAACAACATCCACTGGAAGACAGTTCCATAGCTTTACCGTTCTCACAGTGACAAACCCTTTCCCAACTCTACTTTATGTATCAATACCAGTAGCTTGTAACATTCCTGTTTGTAGAAACTCATCCAGCTTTATTAAAACTGACCAATGAACCTGCCATAAAAATGTCCACTGGAAGACAGTTCATAGCTTTACCGTCTCACAGTGACAAACCCTTTCCCAACTCTACTTTATATATCAATACCAGTAACTTGTAACATTCTTGTTTGTTTTATAGAAACTCATCCAGCTTTTTATTAAACTGACCAATGAACCTGCCATTACAACGTCCACTGGAAGACAGTTCCATAGCTTTACCGTTCTCACAGTGACAAACCCTTTCCCAACTCTACTTTATGTATCAATACCAGTAACTTGTAACATTCCTTGTTTGCAGAAACTCATCCAGCTTTTTATTAAACTGACCAATGAACCTGCCATCACCACGTCCACTGGAAGACAGTTCCATAGCTATACAGTTCTCACAGTGAAAAACCCTTTCCCAACTTGAACCCTAAACCTTTTTTCTTCAAGTCTTAAGGGATGTCCACGTGTCCTCTGACATGTTCTATTGGTTAACAATGCCCCAGATAGTTTATTGTATGGCCCGTTAATGTATTTATACACAGTAATCATATCCCCACGCAAGCGCCTTTTCTCCAGCATACATAATTGTAACTTTTCCAGTCTCTCTTCATATTCAAGCTCCCCCAATCCCCTTATTAATTTAGTTGCCCTTCTCTGAACCCTTTGCATTTCAAAGATGTCCTTTTTGTACACAGGATTCCAAAATTGCACTGCATATTCCAAATGAGGCCTTACCAATGCTTTGTAAAGAGGGAGAATGATATTTTCTCTAGTCTATCTAGTAATGGCTAAGTTTTGACAATTTTGTCTTATTTTAATGCCACTATAACTATGGCATATGGGGTCGATGTAGTGCTAAAAAAAGTTATGTCTTACATGACCGGGATCCCGCAATGCCTCACGAGAGGCTTTAAAGGGCATGTCCACCCCCAAAACTATAATCCCCCCAACTACTGGCCCCATCATGTAGTGTAGTTTAATCCTTACCTCACATCCCAACTCCTTAGGGGTCTCATGTAGTCCCCCCCCAAAGTCCCAAAAACTGCCCACCAGGAGGCTAGCAGGTCCATATAGGACACTGCCTGCAGCTGGCCTCAGGTAGATTTTGCCATGCGTACTGCAGCCCTTCTCCCCCTCTCCTCCCCCTCCCTCCTCCTCCCGTTCTACTATCCCCTCCCCTACCATAAAACCCCTTCAGTGCAGTATTCCCCCATGTCCCCAGCCCAACCGCAATATTTGTATCTTCAGAAAGCTCCCCAAACTCTTACTTACCTCTCCTCTTTCCTCCGGTGAAGTGAGCTGCCGGCAGCCGTGTCTGTGATTGGCTGCCGCTCAGCCAATCACAGACGCGGCTGCCGGTCCCGCCCCTCTGCTTGCATTTCCTTGCAAGCAGAGGGCCGGGAGCGCGGCGGAGGAAAGAGGGGAGGTAAGTAGAGTTTGGGGGGCTTTCTGAAGATACAAGTATAGTGGATGGGGCTGGGAGGCCTTGGGGAAACTTATATAAAAAAATATATTTGTGGGTGGACATAGCCTTTAAAGCATTGCGGGATCCTAGTCAGGAAAAACGTAACCTTTTTAGTACCGCATCAGCCTGTTAATGTTGGGTAACATGTTTTTGGATGTGGTACCCGATACATTTAGGGTTACATTTGGTTTTCTGTTACCTTGTAACACACAAACCTACTAAATTGTCTTTCCTTACCTGACATGATCCCACAATGCCATAACAGCATTGAAACAAACAACATCACGTGTTATTGTTTGTGATGGCCCAGTTCGCGGATCCGAACCCGGATCCGTGGCGGATTTACCTCGTTCGCGAATGGCGGATATTGCGGATTTTCCAGTTTTTCTGCTTTCCGAACCGCGTTTTCGAAAATTTTCGAAATTACGGGAAAATGCGAGAAATCGCAGATTTTGTATTTTCGCAGAATCCTCTTATTTTCGAAGAATCCTCGTATTTTCGAATTTTAATAGGTTTTAATGGGTCGTCTCGCGGATTTTCGAATTTTTTCGATTCCTCGAGCGGACCGGATTTTGCAAAGTTCGGACATCTCTAGTTATTTATGTGTTTGGTGAATGTGTGTGTATAGGTTATTTCTCATTAACGCGATAACACGTATTATATTATGCATTTTGTACTTATATTTTTGCACCTTTTTTGTCTTTGTGTAACATTTTAGACCCTTATGTAAAAGTGAACCTTTATCATGCCAAGAAAAGGATTTCCAAAAAGAAAACCCATGTAAAGAAGTGCACCCCAAATGCCGTATTCAATGAATTATTTGTGTTTGACATTCCTTGCGAAGGTCTGGGAGACATAACTGTTGAATTTTTAGTCATGGATTCGGACAGGAGCTCACGGAATGAGGTCATCGGACGGCTAATTCTGGGATCTACAGCGGATGGAACAGGTGGAGAGCATTGGAAAGAAATTTGCGAACATCCTCGGAGGCAGATTGCCAAATGGCATATGTTGTGTGATGGTTAGCAACACGGCAATGATTGGACCTTCCTGATTTCCCTAATTAGTTTAATTTCCCGTGTAAAATATATTTATTATTATTTTTTTCATTTAACAAACGAATGAGAGGAGGAAAGGGAGTAAAAATGCAAACTAACCATTTGTGAGGTTTACGTAGTTCTTCCAACGATGTGAAGCTCACAAATTCATGAAAGTTCCTCTATTGCACAAACTTCCCAATGGGCTTTCTTCATTACAGCATGGGCAGTGCAGTTGTTTGTGATCTGGGGCGGGAAGGGTTAATAAAATGTCCCATCTGTACATAGATGTGTGCAGTAACATTTGTAAATCCTTTTCTTACAAGAAAAACCAGAGCTACAGTAGGTCATTATCTAAAAAAAACATCAACCCAAAGACTGGCTGGGGAAATGGAATACTCTACACATCATCATTCATTGTTGTTCTTCTTGTGACTTGTATGGAATTCTACTGTTTGAATTTGTGATTTTCTTAAGTGTAAGAGATAGAAGAAGAAGCACTAAAGTTGTATTAAAGGGCTTTGGACTCATTTAGATATTCATGGATTGATACGAGGCTCAGTGTGGCATAGGAGTACAGTACTGCTGCCCTTAGATTCAGTACAATGCAAACTTAAAATGACATCACTACGAGCAACATGGCAGCAATTATAAGGGATCAGTGCAACAAGCACTGAAATGAGGTCAGCAACCCCCTCTGCTGTGCATCGTAAAGTGCATCCTCCTCTTAAAGAGCCTGGCACTGTGTCTGGACATTGGTGAGAAGTCATCCATCTGGGTTACAGACCTTTCCCTATCGTGGAAACATGATAGATTTTTTTCTTTAAAAAAACTTGCCTGCATTACAATTCTAGAATTAAAGGGACTTTTGGTTGACTTAGAATCCTGAAAATGAATGAAAGATGCAAAGTGTACAATTCTTCTACCAAATTAAGAACAATTTGTTTCATGTCCCCATAGTAGTACAAATGACGGGGTAGAAATGCCCTATCTATGGGTACACGTCAGATATATGTGTGATATGTATATGCTGTGGAATACTGCATTAATAATATCTCTAAAAAGTAGCAAATGATAAACAGCATTGGATGTTCTGTATTCCAATTGTTCTCCTTCCCGGCCTTTTTTTTAAAAGGATAACTATACTCTAAAAATTAAATGTTTAAAAATGTAAAGTACTTGGGATAGGGAGGTCGGATTGGTTATCCCTACCTCATAATATCATTTCGTTGAGGAACTACAGCACTAACAGTTTTCATTTGCCAGGTTAGTCCTGGACTATTGCTGTATTAAAGATAGTGCTGAAGCCAGGGGGAAAACTGGCAGAATCAGATTTCTTTGGACTGGTGCCCTTCACAGAAACAATATTGGGAGTTAGGAATTACCAGCCCTATATCCCTGTCCCAACTACTTTTCAGTTTAACTGTTTTTTTAAATAAACTTTATACACAAGAGTTATCCTTTAAGGACATTTTCAGGCTAAATGACATTAGCTGTTAAATCTTTTCTGTAAATATATTTACCAGCCATTTTATTTATATCTCTACCCATTTTCTAAGAAAAACAAGTTAACATTTGCTTCTTTTTTTGATTATAACCCAGATAAATTTGTCGCCGTACAGGATATCTATATTTAAAGGGGAAATTGTGTATTATGGCTCCCTAATACATTATTTCATGTTGTAAGATGTGATTCAGCCCTTGCTAGATGCCTGTTTGCTCACACAATCTTTTCTTGTTAATTAAAGTGCTGTTTTCCTTGAAAATAAAATAAAGCAAAAACACAATTGGAGATGTATATCATGATGCCAATATTCCACGTAATATGTTACATTAAATAAATGTGGCCTTTAAAAATATATTTATTTTATTTTAATGCTTAAAAAAATTAACTTGCACTATAATAAAACGATCCTTTACTTTTACCAAAAAAGGGGAAAACATTAAAACTATTTCTACATACTTAAAGGAAGGGAGAAAATATTTAATAATAAATCAAGATTTTTCTTCTTTTTTTATTCTTTTAATAAAGAACAGCTAGACAAATGTATGGGGAACATTAGGATTGCTTTTAAGATAAAAATAACACTTGCATGCCCCATTACATGGGCAAAAACCTGAACTTAACTTATTAAAAACTTTCAGGGTTATTCAATAAAAGTTCTTATTGTTAAAAATGGTGCTTATTTTGCCTAAACCAATCAGATGTTAGCTTTCAAATGTTAAATAAGATCTGATTGGTTGGGGCAAAATTAGCACCATTTTAACAATAAAAACTTTTATTGAATCTCTCCCTTTGTCTTTTAATTATGCTCAAAAACTTATGACAAATCCGTATGATGGAAATAAAATTAAACTATTTCATTAAATGGTGATAGTAAAATAGAAGATTAGGATGAAGGTTTTAAATATTTGACCTCAACAGAAACATCTATGATAAACTAACAAATCAGAATGGTCTACAAAGAATGAATTTGGAGTGGGCGGTGCTTTTAGGAAGAGTCCTGTTTGTGGGTAGGTCTAGGGTTGGACTGAGTAGAATTAGGGCAGATCGGGGTTGGTGTAAATTTCACCCTGCCACACCCATGCAGGCCCTTTTCTAGTAAATGCAATAGATGGCCCCTGCAGTACCCAGTGGTTTTGGAACATCAACAAGCAATTACATGCAAAAATGGAATTATTATTTATAATAATTAATAAGTAACGATCTGTGAAGTGAAAATAAGAGGGACTAAGACGTCAGGGCACAATAAGACGGACTAAGAAATCAGGGGGCAATGGTTAATGTGCATCCTCGTGTACGTATATCTATATATGGAAAGTAAACGGGAATGTAAACACTAAACAAACAAAATAAAAAATAAAGCCATTTAATTGGGGGCCATTAGGTCCTGCAATGGGTATTGCAAATGTTCATTGATATATTGTTGCAGATTATGATGTATTGTAAATATAAGAATTGTTAAGAGGGAAGAATGTGTAGTTTTCCCCAAAATGCAAGTTATTAGCGTCCCTTAGCAGAATGAACATGGGGTGATTCCAAGAGCAGCAAATGACCCATATTTTAACTACTTCCTTGGGGCTGATGCATTAGATTTGAAAATGTAGGCCCCATGCTATTCATTTGCATCAACCAATCAGATGTTAGCTTTCTGCTTGATTAGATAGCAGCTGATTTCTGCAGATTATTACTTAAATGCATCTTTCCCCCTGTTTATTCTGAATAAACCGGATATTACCAGTAGCCTATAAACTTTGCATAAAATTTTACAATTTACTGTTTAGAAATGATTTCTACTGACGGCCATTAGAAAAATGGAAGAGGACCCTCCATAGGTATAACAAGAATATTACAAGACATGAAGCACGATGAGGAAAATAGTGGTTTGATAATAATAACAGCAAAGTCATAAAAATATCCCAAACACAAGTATTTTAGGCCAAAGGCAGAATTTTACAATTTAATGTAAAATAAAAGAGAAATTGAGAGCTCCATCTTGGTAGTCTAAGGTTTTGAGATTGACTGAACATTAGGATTTGAGGAGTGCAACATCATTTAGCGATGAAGAATTTGTCATCTTGGCTGTAAGGTGAATAGGGATTATAGAATAAGATGCTGTTCCAGCGTTCCTTTAAAAATAGCCACAGACATCACTTTTCTATGTTCCGTTTCCTTGGCAACTTGTCTCTCCATCCAGCAGTTCTTTTTATTATTAAACAGTATTGCATATTATACACTACGCTAGGCAGATTTGTATCTTTATTTTTCAATCAAGGTTAAGCAACCTTCATCTATTTTGAATAAGCAGAGCATTATAGTCACCTGCCCTTTAATTAAGATTTAAGAAGCAGATTAAATGTCATATCTGAGGATTATGGGATATGTATTTACAACGATAACTTTAAAGGGAGTTGTACATGTTGGACCACGTTTCAATGTTTAAACCTAGATGCCATTTATTCAGTGATACTCTTAAATATACAGAATATGATTCTCCATGTCCAGATTTACTTAAAACGTATATACAAAGTATGCGGTGTATCATTGGCTTTATTGATGTCAATTTGTAAATATTCATGATTTTTTCTTTTTTTAAAACTTTTTTAACCAAAATTCCTACAATTAAAAAAAAAATATGCAATGTGAAATTAAAATGATTTTAGCTTTTATTCAGTAAATGCTTTATGAACAATACATATATATGTAAAGTAAAATGTTATGCAATTCTTAGAATAGAACTTTTTTCAAACCCATCTAAAATAAAGTAGACTCAAAAGGGGCATTCTTCACTTTTTAGGTTATAGTCCCTAAAGTAATTAAAGGACTGTTTTTCTTTCTTATTGGCGTGTTATATAATGTACCCAGTCAGTCTGTCTGAACAACTTTATTCATATGGAACAGTAACATAATTACTGGTTTCTACAATTGGTAAATCAGAGAAGTTGTGGTGTGAAAAAGCAAAATGGAGTCTTGTATTGGATGCTTTGAAAGGTATAAGAAGAATGTTCACTTAAAATTAATGAATATATTTAACAGTAAACAGTTGATTAAAATCATGTATTTTTAAGTAATTTTCAAATGCACGCACGAACAACTTACAGTAGAGATATGCCTGAAGTCTCTGATTGTGCAATAGCTCAGTGAGTTCAGACATGCTCAGCTTCACTTGTAACTCCCTGAACTAAATAAGGGAAACCTGAAGGCTCTGTAAACAGCCTCCTACAAAAGCAGATTATTTAATACATGAGTTTTAGCCAACAGTGAAATACTGATTTCATTTCCAAATTTTCCAAATCTGAATTAATGTTTATTTTCAAAAAAAGTGAACAATTCATCTCCATCCATTGACTGTTGCCAAATCAATAGACACATTGCAGGTATATATACACCATTCTGTAGCATTGATACCATGTGGGAAAGTATAAACAGTTAATTGTAGCATCTAGCAATTGTCATCTAAAAACTGTAATTTATCTATGTAAATTAAATTTGAAATCTAAAAATTAAAAAAAATGTTCTTGAGAAAATTAAGTAATTTTTAATGTTATTAATATTCATAGTACCTTATACTTAAAAAAAAAAAAGATATCTAAAGCATTTTTAACTACGAGTCCCCATATATTCTTTTTGTTTTTGTCATTCAGGCTTTAAGAATCATTCCCATACGCACATGCAAATTTGCCATTTGCTATTGGTTAAGGTTCTTTAGCAGTGGTGGGCAAGAAACTAATGTTTTTATGAATGAAACAACCCACCAAAATAGTAGAGCCCATGTCAATCAAGGGCTCTGCAACATTTTCTTTTAACAAAATTAAAATGCTAAACCAAAATTATTAATTAGGGGCATATTTGTTCAAATATGAAATGTTAATTATTATTGTTAACATTATGTGATTTGCTGTGTCAGGAAGCATGGTGTATGAGATATTGTGTGTTTTGTATCATCTCTGTAAGTTGTGTAACCATGTATATATAATGAGGGGCAAAATGGCTGCTTTCAAACATCACATTTAAATATAAAATTGTTCAGTGAAAATATTGTCTGTTGTGTTGTTTTGTTTCTTTTTTTGGTTCCTTAAAACATAAAAAATTCAAATCTAAAACTTGTTTTGTTTAAAAAAAAACAGGAGTTGTTTGGTATCATTCAAAAGGCACAAGTCAACAAAATTTAGACAAATAACATTTGTTCTCCATACTAGACATTGTACATTCTACTTTACAACAGAACCAAAAGTAAGATCTAAAGATAAGATTATTCTCTTAGGGGAAATACAATATGGCCCAATTCCATCTAAAACCCACGTTAACCTGAAGAAATTTCGTGTTAACGTGGGTTTTAGATGGATTTTAAGAGCACAGCGCCATTTCCAAATGTTTTTGGAAATAGCTCTGTGCTAACAATCCAAAACCCCTGCCGTTAAGTTTTGCGCTACTTCGTAATGCGAAACTTAACGGTACAGTTTGTGGAGCGTTAAAGTCTTTACCTTAGCCCGAAACCCGCAATGCAATACCTGTAGTAATCTCGTTTACTTGTATCGTGGAATCGGGCTAAGGAAAGTAACGCAACTCTGCATATTGAATCTCCCCGTTAGTGCCATATTTTGCCGTAAAAGTATGATCACGGCTTTCGTTTGTACAATATACCACAATAATATTGTATGGGTAATGTATAGCATTATGATCGTGATTGTAATTTGTAATTCTGCGATCGTAAATTTAAAATCACAACAACAATTGTTAAAGGCACAGTGTCAGAAAATAGCAATACTGTGCATTTATAAACCTGGCCCTTAAATCTGGGTATTGAGGGAACAGCCGCTTCTCATCCAAGGCCACAGTGTAAGTAAGGGAGATTTAACTTTACAGGAGTCAGATATGCAGAAACTTTACACCTAGAACCAGCACCTGGATCTCCTGATATACTGGAAGTAGTTCCTACTAGATCTGCTATCTCCCTGGTATTTCACTCATCCGGCTCCTAAAGGCTACAGGTGAAAAAATGGGCTTTGCAGGATAGAGCTTTTTTAGGATTAGCTTTGGTCCTCCTCTCTTATTAAGTGCTTGTCTGGATTGTGAGGAAGATGCAAATACAATAATAATAAATATCAAAGTAAAATGCCAGTGCAAATACCAATAGCTCCATAAGTAAAGATACCGTTATTATAACAATAAAATGAAACAAAATTCAAATAAGCCCACTTTTGCCACGTGGTGTGATCTCATTCTGAGATATATACAGAGAAAGTCTGTTTATTAATTAACTAGAAAGCTTTAGTATTCTCAGTAGGGATAACAGAATCTTGGCTGTGAAGTTGTTGCCATCTCTAAACAGATACCCTGATTTAATACCTACAGATACAACTGGGAAGGTAACCCAGAAAGCACCCTCCATCTAAAGCAGGGAATCCAGATCTAGCCAAGGATAAACTAAACTGATAAAGCCAGTTCCTTAAGTAGAATTGTACTTACCTCAGCCACACTCCTCTTGTTTTCTGGATCAGTTGTACCCAGACTCAGGACCTAAACCGCTAGATCCTCACCACTGGGTTTTGCCTTTATAATCTTTAAGATTTACCTGCTTCCGCCCACCTCGCTCCATATCCTGGTTCAGTCCTGTGGCCTGACCAATACGAAGTGCATGCAATGTCCTGTCCGGGGACAAATGAGGGGTGGATTAAGGAGGACACACAAAGGTAAGTATTAAAGTTTGGTTAGAAATTCAGGTCCTCATCCTGGGTCCTTTCATTGGGGACGGGTGGGAAAGGGATTGTTGTCCTTTAAAATCCTAGATCCAAACATATCTGAAATAAAGTAAGGAAGGTGTGATTTTCAAAATCTTTAAAAGGGACACTAAATTGAAAAACAATGAATTGCCTTCTGTATTTTTAGTGCTGTCAGGAACATGATCCCTTTTTGCTCTCGGTGCTCCCTGTCACTAGATCTCCTCATGTCCTGTTCAGCTCACTCCTAGTTAGTATGCATATCTCCTCTCTATGTGTCCAACCCCTCCCAAAAGTGAGGCACAGACAGTGTGGAGCATGTGCAGTGGAGATGATATGTGCCCCAATACAGCCAATAGCATTCACTCAGCAATCTTATGTTATAGTGAAAGTGAAAGTAAAACTGCTTTGCTATGGGAAGTTAATCAGCACTGGAAGATGTAATCACTGCTTCAATCAAGTAAGATTTCTTTTAGCTGTAGTTTAAAGGTGTGTGTGTGTGGGGGGGGGGCAACGACGACTTTATAATTGATTTCTTTAAGTACAGTGCTACATTGGGAACTAACACAGACAGCAGCTAACTGCAATGCCCCAGATAGTGTATTGTATGGCCCGGTAATGTGTTTATACAAAGTAATCATCAATCCACATGAAAGCGCCTTTTCTCTAGTGTACATAATTGTAACTTATCCAGTCATATCTGTTGTATTCAATTAGATCAACTGGACTTGAAATGTAGTTCTTGAAGACGTTTCGCTAGTCATCCGACTGGCTTTCTCAATTCAGAATGACTTGTACAAGAATCTGTGGCAATTATGTACCTTGGAAAATCCCAATTAGCATATCACAGCCAGGTGTTAAGGGTGTGATTGGATAGTGGCTAAGAGGTGTTATAGGAACGCCCAGAGTAAGGTGTTAAAACAGCATTGTACATGGAAGACAGTTGGTGTCAAACAAGTCATTCTGAATTGAGAAACCAGTCGGATGACTAGCGAAACGTCTTCAAGAACTACATTTCAAGTCCAGTTGATCTAATTGAATACAACAGATATACCATGACCTGGATGAATGAGAACCTTCACAAGCAACTTATCCAGTCTGTTTTTATATTCAGGCCCCCAGTCCTTTTATTATTAATTATTATTATTATTTAGTCGTTTAGTTAATATTTTTTCTGAAACTTTTTAATTTCCAAGAAGTCCTTTTGTACACAGGATTCCAAAATTGCACTGCATATTCCAAATGAGGCCTTACCAATGCTTTGTAAAGAGGGAATAACATTTTCCTCCCTTGAATCCATACCTCTCTTTATACAAGACAATACCATGCTGGCTCTGGCTGTTGCCACCTGGCACGGCTTGCTACCTTTAAGTTTGTTATCCACCAAAACTCCAAGATCCCTTTTCAACAGGGATTCACTTAACACAGAGCCATTTATAGTATAAGTAGCACAAGGATTTTTAAGTCCAAAATGCATCACCTTACATTTATCAACATTGAATTTGATCTGCCACTTAGCAGCCCAATGTGACAATCTATCTAGATCCCCCTGTAACGATTGCACATCCTCTGAACTTTTTAATGGTTGACAAAGTTTTGTGTCGTCAGCAAACACAGAAACCTTGCTGAAAATACCCACTTCCAAGTCATTAATAAACAGATTAAATGTATTATAATGCTAAAATGCCATTTACTGTGTTGTAACAAACCTTTACCATTAATGGTAGGTAGATGGTATTCTACTAGAAAGTGATATATTTAAAAGAAACATGAATTCACATCGGACCCAGTTTGAACTGTCGATTTTATACCCAGGAAGATGTAAAATGTTTTTTTTAGAACATTTTAAGCAATTTGATTTAAAAAGGAAAGACGAGGAATTCTGTTTCAGAATATATGTTTAACTTTAAAAAAAAATCACTCAAGTAGACATTCTTAGATTTCTACACTATCAATGGTTTTACACAGCACTGACCCAATGAACTCTATCAAAGCCATCTCAGAGAGAGTCTGGGCGACCAGGAATGTACAAACGTTGATAGGTATCAAAGAAAATATCTTTGCTGACCTGGGCTCTGCTTCTTAAGCAATTTTCTTTCCCATCCAGGGTGTATTACTGTGGTACGTTATATGAGAATCCATTTCCTTTAAATGTAGCAGTGTAACTAGTCTAGTGGCGCTGGAAATTTGCTGCATAAAAAATAGTTTAACTGTGATTTTTTTTTTCTTCTCATTGAAAAATGTTAAGGGAAAAAATGAGCAAAATGTCTAGAAAGGAAGTTTGTTATCAAGTCTTGGCATAAATATGTGTTTTTAGTTGACCAAACTTTCAATTTCTAGATTATAGCTTTCAAGGTTATTTATGTTTTCAAAACTAATATAGAGAAAGTGCACAAGACTTTTATTTCCCTACTGATATGAAGGAAAGGATTGTGCTCACTGCAACCAGACTCTAGTTATAGTTCTAAATGTCAATCCATGGGTTATTTTGGATGATTATTCTCATACTGCATTAAGAAAAAGAGCCATATTTTTGAAACTATCCTTTTTACCTGCTCCACATTTCTCTTGTAAGCTAAGGCCCAAAGAAACTCTTAAATATACAAAGATCATTAAAACTAAAAATTAAAGTTTGACAAAACTTCTGTAATATTTCTGTATATTCGTTCATCTAGGTCATGGTATATCTGTAATATTCATTCATCAAGGTCATGGTATATCTGTAATATTCATTCATCCAGGTCATGGTATATCTGTAATATTCATCCATCCAGGTCATGGTATATCTGTAATATTCATCCATCCAGGTCAAGGTATATCTGTAATATTCATTCATCCAGGTCACGGTATATCTGTAATATTCATTCATCCAGGTCACGGTATATCTGTATTATTCATCCATCCAGGTCATGGTATATCTGTAATATTCATCCATCCAGGTCATGTTATTCTGTAATATCCATTCATCCAGTCATGGTATATCGTTAATATTCATTCATCCAGGTCATGGTATATCTGTAATATCATCACCAGGTCATGGTTATCTGTAATATTCTTCATCCATGGTCATGGTATATCTGTATTATTCATTATCCAGGTCATGGTATATCTGTAATATTCATCCATCCAGGTCATGGTATATTCTGTAATATTCATTCATCCGGTCATGGTATATCTGTATATTCATTCATCCAGGTCATGGTATATCTGTAATATTCATTCATCCAGGTCATGGTATATCTGTAATATTCATCATCATCCAGGTCATCGGTATATCTGTATATTCATGCATCCAGGTCATGGTATATCTGTAATATTTCATTCATCCAGGTCATGGTATATCTGTAATTTTTCATTCATCCAGGTCACTGTCTATCTTATATTCATTCATCCAGGTCACGGTATATCTGTAATATTCATTCATCCAGGTCATGGTATATCTGTAATATTCATCCATCCAGGTCACGGTATATCTGTAATATTCATTCATCCAGGTCACGGTATATCTGTAATATTCATCCATCCAGGTCAGGGTATATCTGTAATATTCATTCATCCAGGTCACGGTCTATCTGTAATATTCATTCATCCAGGTCATGGTATATCTGTAATATTCATTCATCAGGTCACGGTATATCTGTAATATTCATCCATCCAGGTCACGGTATATCTGTAATATTCATTCATCCAGGTCATGGTATAGCTGTAATATTCATCCATCCAGGTCACGGTCTATCTGTAATATTTCATCCAGCCGGGTCACGGTCTATCTGTAATATTCATTCATCCAGGTCATGGTATACGTAATATTCATTCCATCCAGGTCACGGTATATCTGTAATATTTATTCATCCAGGTCACGGTATATCTGTAATATTCATTGATCCAGGTCATGGTATTCTGTAATATTCATTCATCCAGGTCACGTCTATCTGTAATATTCTTCATCCAGGTCATGGTATATCTGTAATATACATTCATCCAGGTCACGGTATATCTGTAATATTCATTCATCCAGGTCATGGTATATCTGTAATATTCATTCATCCAGGTCATGGTATATCTGTAATATTCATTCATCCAGGTAATGGTATATCTGTAATATTCATTCATCCAGGTCATGGTATATCTGTAATATTCATTCATCCAGGTCACGGTATATCTGTAATATTCATCCATCCAGGTCATGGTCTATCTGTAATATTCATCCATCCAGGTCATGGTATATCTGTAATATTCATCCATCCAGGTCATGGTATATCTGTAATATTCATTCATCCAGGTCACGGTATATCTGTAATATTCATCCATCCAGGTCATGGTCTATCTGTAATATTCATCCATCCAGGTCATGGTATATCTGTAATATTCATCCATCCAGGTCATGGTCTATCTGTAATATTCATTCATCCATGTCATGGTATATCTGTAATACTCATTCATCCATGTCCATGGTATATCTGTAATACTCATTCATCCATTTAATTTTTATTAAACTGACCAATGAACCTGCCATAACAACGTCCACAGGAAGACAGTTCCATAGCTTTACCGTTCTCACAGTGACAAACCCTTTCCCAACTCTACTTCATGTATCAATACCAGTAACTTGTAACATTCCTTGTTTGTAGAAACTCATCCAGCTTTTTATTAAACTGACCAATGAACCTGCCATAACAATGTCCACTGGAAGACAGTTCCATAGCTTTACCGCTCTCACAGTGACAAACCCATTCCCAACTCTACTTTATGTATCAATACCAGTAACTTGTAACATTCCTTGTTTGTAGAAACTCATCCAGCTTTTTATTAAACTGACCAATGAACCTGCCATAACAACGTCCACTGGAAGACAGTTCCATAGCTTTACCGTTCTCACAGTGAAAACCCTTTCCCAACCTACTTTTGTATCAATACCAGTAACTTGTACATTCCTTGTTTGTAGAAACTCATCCTCTTTTTATTAAACTGACCAATGAACCTGCCATAACAACGTCCACTGGAAGACATTTTCCATAGCTTTACCGTTCTCACAGGAAAACCCTTTCCCAACTCTACTTTATGTATCAATACCAGTAACTTGTAACTTCCTTGTTTGTAGAAACTCATCCAGCTTTTTATTAAACTGACCAATAAACCTGCCATAACAACGTCCACTGGAAGACAGTTCCATAGCTTTACCGTTCTCACAGTGAAAACCCTTTCCCAACTCTACTTTATGTATCAATACCAGTAACTTGTAACATTCCTTGTTTGTAAAACTCATCCAGCTTTTATTAAACTGACCAATGAACCTGCCATAACAACGTCCACTGGAAGACATTTCCATAGCTTTACCGTTCTCACAGTGACAAACCCTTTCCCAACTCTACTTTATGTATCAATACCAGTAACTTGTACATTCCTTGTTTGTAGAAACTCATCCAGCTTTTTATTAAACTGACCAATGAACCTGCAATAACAACGTCCCCTGGAAGACAGTTCCATAGTTTTACCGTTCTCACAGTGACAAACCCTTTCCCAACTCTACTTTATGTATCAATACCAGTAACTTGTAACATTCCTTTTTGCAGAAACTCATCCAGCTTTTTATTAAACTGACAATGAACCTGCCATAACAACGTCCACTGGAAGACAGTTCCATAGCTTTACCGTTCTCACAGTGACAACCCTTTCCCAACCTACTTTGTATCAATACCAGTAACTTGTAACATTCCTTTTTGCAAACTCATCCAGCTTTTTATTAAACGACCAATGAACCTGCCATAACAACGTCCACTGGAAGCTTTCCATAGCTTTACCGTTCTCACAGTGACAACCCTTTCCCAACTCTACTTTATGTATCAATACCAGTAACTTGTAACATTCCTTGTTTGTAGAAACTCATCCAGCTTTTTATTAAACTGACCAATGAACCTGCCATAACAACATCCACTGGAAGACAGTTCCATACTTTACCGTTCTCACAGTGACAAACCCTTTCCCTTAACTTATTTATTTCAATACCAGTAACTTGTAACATTCCTTGTTTGTAGAAACTCATCCAGCTTTTTATTAAACTGACCATGAACCTGCCATAACAACGTCCACTGGAAGACAGTTCCATAGCTTTACTGTTCTCACAGTGACAAACCCTTTCCCAACTCTACTTTATGTATCAATACCAGTAACTTGTAACATTCCTTGTTTGTAGAAACTCATCAGCTTTTTATTAAACTGACCAATAACCTGCCATAACAACGTCCACTGGAAGACAGTTCCATAGCTTTACCGTTCTCCAGTGACAAACCCTTCCCCACTCTACTTTATGTATCAATACCAGTAACTTGTAACATTCCTTGTTTGTAGAAACTCATCCAGCTTTTTATTAACTGACCAATGAACCTGCCAAACAACGTCCACACTGGAAGACATTTCCATAGCTTTACCGTTCTCACAGTGACAACCCTTTCCCAACTCTACTTTATGTATCAATACCAGTAACTTGTAACATTCCTTGTTTGTAGAAACTCATCCAGCTTTTTATTAACTGACCAATGAACCTGCCATAACAACGTCCACTGGAAGACAGTTCCATAGCTTTACTGTTTCCACAGTAAAAACCCTTTCCCAACTCTACTTTATGTATCAATACCAGTAACTTGTAACATTCCTTGTTTGTAGAAACTCATCCACTTTTTATTAAACTGACCAAGAACCTGCCATAACAACTCCACTGGAAGACAGTTCCATAGCTTTACTGTTCTCACAGTGACAAACCCTTCCCAACTCTACTTTATGTATCAATACCAGTAACTTGTAACATTCCTTGTTTGCAGAAACTCATCCAGCTTTTTATTAAACTGACCAATGAACCTGCCATAACAACGTCCACTGAAAGAAATTTCCATAGCTTTACCGTTCTCACAGTGACAAACCCTTTCCCAACTCTACTTTATGTATCAATACCAGTAACTTGTAACATTCCTTGTTGGGTATATCTGTAATATTCATCCATCCAGGTCACGGTATATCTGTAATATTCATCCATCCAGGTCATGGTATATCTGTAATATTCATTCATCCGAGGTAGAAGATATTTTCTTTTCTCTAGTCTATCTAGTAATGGCTAAGTTTGGACAATTTTTTCTTATTTTAATGCCACTATACTATGGCATACTGGTCGTATGTAGTGCTAAAAAAAGTTATGTCTTACATAACGGGATCCCGCAATGCCTCACGAGAGGCTTTAATAAGCATGTCCCACCCCCAAAACTTAATCCCCCCCAACTACTGGCCCCATCATGTGGTAGTTAATCTTACCTCACATCCCAACTCCATAGGGTTCTCCTGTAATCCCCCCCAAGTCCCAAAAACTGCCCACCAGGAGGCTAGCAGGTCCAATAGGACACTGCCTGCTAGCTGGCCTCAGGTAGATTTTTGCCTGCGTACTGCAGCCCTTCTCCCCCTCCCTCCCCTCCCTCTCCCTCCCCGTTCTACTATCCCTCCCCCCTACCATAAACACCCCTTCAGTGCAGTATTCCCCATGTCTCCAGCCCCAACCGCAAATTGTGTATCTTCAGAAAGCTCCCAAACTCTTACTTACCTCTCCTCTTTCCTCCGGTGAAGTGGAGCTGCCGGCAGCCGTGTCTGTGATTGGCTGCCGCTCAGCCAATCACAGACGCGCTGCCGGTCCCCCCTCTGCTTGCATTTCCTTGCAAGCAGAGGGCCGGGAGCGCGGCGGAGGAAAGCGGGGAGGTAAGTAGAGTTTGGGGGGCTTTCTGAAGATACAAGTATAGTGGATGGGGCTGGGAGGCCTTGGGGAAACTTATATAAAAATATATTGTGTGGTGGACATAGTCCTTAAACATTGCGGGATCCTAGTCAGGAAAAAACGTAACCTTTTTAGTACCGCATCAGCCTGTTAATGTTGGGTAACATGTTTTGGATGTGGTACCCATACATTAGTTTACATTTGGTTTTCTGTTACCTTGTAACACACAACCTACTAATTGCTTTCCTTACCTGACATGATCCCACAATGCCATAACAGCATTGAAACAAACACATCACGTGTTATTGTTTTGATGGCCCAGTTCGCGGATCCGAACCCGGATCCGTGGCGGATTTACCTCGTTCGCGAATGGCGGATATTGTGGATTTTCAGTTTTTCTCTTTCCGAACCGCGTTTTCGAAATTTTTCGAAATTACGGGAAATCGAGAAATCGCAGATTTTGTATTTTCGCAGAATCCTCTTATTTTCGAAGAATCCTCGTATTTTCGAATTTAATAGGTTTTAATGGGTCGTCTCGCAGTTTTCGAATTTTTTTCGATTCCTCGAGCGACCGATTTTGCAAAGTTCGGAATCTCTATTATTTTATGTGTTGGTGAATGTGTGTGTATAGGTTATTTCTCATTAACGCGATACACGTATTATATTATGCATTTTGTACTTATATTTTTGCACACCTTTTTGTCTTTGTGTACATTTTGACCCTTATGTAAAAGTGAACCTTTATCATGCCAAGAAAGATTTCCAAAAAGAAAACCCATAAAATCACCCCAAATGCCGTATTCAATGAATTATTTGTGTTTGACATCCTTGGAAGGTCTGGGAGACATAACTGTTGTTTTTAGTCATGGATTCGGACAGGAGCTCACGGAATGAGGTCATCGGACGGCTAATTCTGGGATCTTCAGGCGGATGGAACAGGTGGAGAGCATTGGAAAGAAATTTGCGAACATCCTCGGAGCAGATTGCCAAATGGCATATGTTGTGTGATGGTTAGCAACACGGCAATGATTGGACCTTCCTGATTTCCCTAATTAGTTTAATTTCCCGTGTAAAATATATTTATATTATTTTTTTTCATTTAACAAACGAATGAGAGGAGGAAAGGAGTAGAAAGGCAAACTAACCATTTGTGAGGTTTACGTAGTTCTTCCAACGATGTGAAGCTCACAAATTCATGAAAGTTCCTCTATTGCACAAACTTCCCAATGGGCTTTCTTCATTACACAGCATGGCAGTGCAGTTGTTTGTGATCTGGGGCGGGAAGGGTTATAAAGTCCCATCTTGTACAGATGTGTGCGTAACATTTGTAAATCCTTTTCTTACAAGAAAAACCAGAGCTACAGTAGTCATTTCTAAAAAACACTCAACCCAAAGACTGGCTGGGGAATGGAAATACTCTACACATCATCATTCATGTTGTTCTTCTTGTGACTTGTATGGAATTCTACTGTTGAATTTGTGTTTTTCTAAGTGTAAGAGATAGAAGAAGAAGCACTAAAGTTGTATTAGTAAAGGGCTTTGGACTCATTAGAATTCATGGATTGATACGAGGCTCAGTGTGGCATGGAAGAGTACTGCTGCCCTTAGATTCAGTACAATGCAAACTTAAAATGACATCACTACGAGCAACATGCACAATTATAAGGGATCAGTGCAACAGCACTGAAATGAGGTCAGCAACCCCCTCTGCTGTGCATCGTAAAGTGCATCCTCCTCTTAAAAGCCTGGCACTGTGTCTGGACATTGTGTAAGAAGTCATCCTCTGGGTTACAGACCTTTCCCTATCGTGGAAACATGATAGATTTTTTCTTTAAAAAAACTTGCCTGCATTACAATTCTAGAATTAAAGGGACTTTTGGTTGACTTAGAATCCTGAAAATGAATGAAAGTTGCAAAGTGTACTTTCTTCTACCAAATTGACAATTGTTTTCATGTCCCCATAGTAGTACAAATGACGGGGTAGAAATGCCCTATCTTGGGTACACGTCAGATATGTGTGATATGTATATGCGTGTGAATACTGCATTAATAATATCTCTAAAAAGTAGCAAATGATAAACAGCCATTGGATGTCCTGTATTCCAATTGTTCTCCTTCCCGGGCCTTTTTTTTAAAAGGATTAACTATAAACTGTTTAAAAATGTAAAGTACTTGGGATAGGGAGGTCGGATTGGTTATCCCTACCTCTAATATCATTTCGTTGAGGAACTACAGCACAACAGTTTTCATTTGCCAGGTTAGTCCTGGACTATTGCTGTATTAAAGATAGTGCTGAAGCCAGGGGGAAAACTGGCAGAATCGATTTCTTTGACTGGTGCCCTTCCACAGAAACAATATTGAGTTAGGAATTACCACCCTATATCCCTGTCCCACACTACTTTTCAGTTTAACTGTTTTTTTAAATAAACTTTATACACAAGAGTTATCCTTTAAGGACATTTTCAGGCTAAATGACATAGCTGTTAAATCTTTTCTGTAAATTATTTACCAGCCATTTTATTTATATCTCTACCCATTTTCTAAAAAAACAAGTTAACATTTGCTTCTTTTTTGTGATTATAACCCAGATAAATTTGTCGCCGACAGGATATCTATATTTAAAGGGGAATTGTGTATTATGGCTCCCTAATACATTATTTCATGTTGTAAGATGTGATTCAGCCCTTGCTAGATGCCTGTTTGCTCACACAATCTTTTCTTGTTAATTAGTGCTGTTTTCCTTGAAAATAAAATAAGCAAAACACATTGGAGATGTATATCATGATGCCATATTCCACGTAATATGTTACATTAAATAAATGTGGCCTTTAAAAATAATTATTTTATTTTAATGCTTAAAAAAATTAACTTGCACTATAATAAACGATCCTTTACTTTTACCAAAAAGGGGAAAACATTAAAACTATTTCTACATACTTAAAGGAAGGGAGAAAATATTTAATAATAAATCAAGATTTTTCTTCTTTTTTTATTCTTTAATAAGAACAGCTAGACAATGTATGGGGAACATTAGGATTGCTTTTAAGATAAAAATAACACTTGCATCCCCATTACATGGGCAAAAACCTGAACTTATTAAAAACTTTCAGGGTTATTCAAAAAAGTTTATTGTTAAAAATGGTGCTAATTTTGCCTAAACCAATCAGATGTTAGCTTTCAAATGTTAATAAATCGGATTGGTTGGGGCAAATTAGCACCATTAACACATAAACACTTTATTGAATCTCTCCCTTTGTCTTTTAATTATGCTCAAAAACTTATGACAAATCCGTATGTGAAATAAAATTAAACTATTTCATTAAATGGTGATAGTAAAATAGAAGATTAGGATGAAGGTTTTAAATATTTGACCTCAACAGAAACATCTATGATAAACTAACAAATCAGAATGGTCTACAAAGAATGAATTTGGAGTGGCGTGTGCTTTTAGGAAGATTCCTGTTTGTGGTAGGTCTAGGGTTGGACTGAGTAGAATTAGGGCAGATCGGGGTTGTGTGAATTTCACCCTGCCACACCCATGCAGGCCCTTTTCTAGTAAATGCAATAGATGCCCCTGCAGTACCCAGTGTTTTTTGGAACATCAACAAGCATTACACAAAAATGGAATTATTATTTTATATAATTAATAAGTAACGATCTGTGAATGGAAAATAAGAGGGCTAAGACGTCAGGGCACAATAAGCGGACTAAGAAATCAGGGGCAATGGTTATGTGCATCCTCGTGTACGTATATCTATATATGGAAAGTAAACGGGAATGTAAAACCTAAACAACAAAATAAAAAATAAACCATTTAATTGGGGGCCATTAGGTCCTGCAATGGGTATTGCAAATGTTCATTGATATATTGTTGCAGATTAGATGTATTTGTAAATATAAGAATTGTTAAGAGGGAAGAATGTGTGTTTCCCCAAAATGCAGTTATTAGCGTCCCTTAGCAGAATGAACATGGGGTGATTCCAAGAGCAGCAAATGACCCATATTTTAACTACTTCCTTGGGGCTGATGCATAGATTTGAAAATGTAGGCCCCATGCTATCATTTGCATCAACCAATCAGATGTTAGCTTTCTGCTTGATTAGATAGCAGCTGATTCTCAGATTATTACTTAAATGCATCTTTCCCCCTGTTATTCTGAAAAAACCGGATATTACCAGTAGCCTATAAACTTTGCATAAAATTTTACAATTTACTGTTTAGAAATGATTTCTACTGACGGCCATTAGAAAAATGGAAGAGGACCCTCCATAGGTATAACAGAATATTACAAGACATGAAGCACGATGAGGAAAATAGTGGTTTGATAATAATACAGCAAAGTCATAAAATATCCCAACCCACAAGTATTTTAGGCCAAAGGCAGAATTTTACAATTTAATGTAAAATAAAAGAGAAATTGAGAGCTCCATCTTGGTAGTCTAAGGTTTTGAGATTGACTGAACATTAGGATTTGAGGAGTGCAACATCATTTAGCGATGAAAATTTGTCATCTTGGCTGTAAGGTGAATAGGGATTATAGAATAAGATGCTGTTCCAGCGTTCCTTAAAAATACCACAGACATCACTTTTCTATGTTCCGTTTCCTTGGCAACTTGTCTCTCCATCCAGCAGTTCTTTTTATTATTAAACAGTATTGCATTTATACACTACGCTAGGCAGATTTGTATCTTTATTTTTCAATCAAGTTAAGCACCTTCACTATTTTGAATAAGCAGACATTATAGTCACCTGCCCTTTAATTAAGATTTAAGAACAGATTAAATGTCATATCTGAGGATTATGGATATGTATTTACAACGATAACTTTAAAGGGAGTGTACATGTGGACCACGTTTCAATGTTTAAACCTAGATCATTTATCAGTGATACTCTTAAATATACAGAATAGGATTCTCCATGTCCAGATTTACTTAAAACGTATATAACAAGTATGCGGTGTATCATTGGCTTTATTGATGTCAATTTGTAAATATTCATGATTTTTTCTTTTTTTAAAACTTTTTAAACCAAAATTCCTACAATAAAAAAAAAATATGCAATGTGAAATTAAAATGATTTTAGCTTTTATTCAGTAAATGCTTTATGAACAATACATATATATGTAAAGTAAAATGTTATGCAATTCTTGAATGAACTTTCAAACCCATCTAAAATAAAGTAGACTCAAAAGGGGCATCTTCACTTTTTAGGTTATAGTCCCTAAAGTAATTAAAGGACTGTTTTTTCTTCTTATTGGCGTGTTTATAATGTCCCCAGTCAGTCTGTCTGAACAACTTTATTCATATGGAACAGTACCATAATTACTGGTTTCTACAATTGGTAAATCAGAGAAGTTGTGGTGTGAAAAAGCAAAATGGAGTCTTGTATTGGATGCTTTGAAAGTATAAGAGAATGTTCACTTAAAATTAATGAATATTAACAGTAAACAGTTGATTAAAATCATGTATTTTTAGTAATTTTCAAATGCACCACGAACAACTTACAGTAGAGATATGCTGAAGTCTCTGATTGTGCAATAGCTCAGTGAGTTCAGACATGCTCAGCTTCACTTGTACTCCCTGACTAAATAAGGAAACCTGAAGGCTCTGTAAACAGCCTCCTACAAAAGCAGATTATTAATACATGAGTTTTAGCCAACAGTGAAATACTGATTTCATTTCCAAATTTTCCAAATCTGAATTAATGTTTATTTTCAAAAAAAGTGAACATTCATCTCCATCCTTGACTGTTGCAAATCAATAGACACATTGCAGGTATATATACACCATTCTGTACATTGATACCATAAACAGTTAATTGTAGCATCTAGCAATTGTCATCTAAAAACTTAATTTATCTATGTAAATTAAATTTGAAATCTAAAAATTAAAAAAAATGTTCTGGAGAAAATTAAGTAATTTTTAATGTTTTAATATTCATAGTACCTATACTTAAAAAAAAAAAAGATATCTAAAGCATTTTAACTACGAGTCCCCATATATTCTTTTTGTTTTTGTCATTCAGGCTTTAAAATCATTCCCATACGCACATGCAAATTTGCCATTTGCTATGGTTAAGGTTCTTTAGCATGTGGTGGGCAAGATCTAAGTTTTTTATGAATAAACAACCCACCAAAATGTAGAGCCCTGTCAATCAAGGGCTCTGCAACATTTTCTTTTAACAAAATTAAAATGCTAAACCAAAATTATTAATTAGGGGCATTTTGTTCAAATTAAATGTTAATTATTATTGTTAACATTATGTGATTTGCTGTGTCAGGAAGCATGGTGTATGAGATATTGTTGTTTTTTTATCTCTCGTAAGTTGTGTAACCATGTATATATAGGGAGGGCAAAATGGCTGCTTTCAAACATCACATTTAATATAAAATTGTTCAGTGAAAATATTGTCTGTTGTGTTGTTTTGTTTCTTTTTTTGGTTCCTTAAAACATATAAAATTCAAATCTAAAACTTGTTTTGTTTAAAAAAAAACAGGAGTTGTTTGGTATCATTCAAAGGCACAAGTCAACAAAATTTAGACAAATACATTTGTTCTCCATACGACATTGTACATTCTACTTTACAACAGAACCAAGTAAATCTAAAGATAAGATTATTCTCTTAGGGGAAATACAATATGGCCCAATTCCATCAAAAAACCACGTTAACCTAAGAAGAAATTCCGTGTTAACGTGGGTTTTAGATGGATTTTAAGAGCACAGCGCCATTTCCAATGTTTTTGGAAATAGCTCTGTGCTAACAATCCAAAACCCCTGCCGTTAAGTTTTGCGCTACTTCGTAATGCGAAACTTACGGTACAGTTTGGTGAGCGTTAAAGTATTTACCTTAGCCCGAAACCCGCAATGCAATACCTGTAGTAATCTCGTTACTTGTATCGTGGAATCGGGCTAAGGAAAGTAACCAACTCTGCATATTGAATCTCCCCGTTAGTGCCATATTTTGCCGTAAAGTATGATCACGGCTTTCGTTTGTACAATATACCACAATAATATTGTATGGGTAATGTATAGCATTGATCGTGATTGTAATTTGTAATTCTGCGATCGTAAATTTAAAATCACAACAACATTGTTAAAGGCCAGTGTCAGAAAATAGCAATACTGTGCATTTATAAACTTGGCCCTTAAATCTGGGTATTGAGGGAACAGCCGCTTCTCATCCAAGGCCACAGTGTAATAAGGGAGATTTAACTTTACAGGAGTCAGATATGCAGAAACTTACACCTAGAACCAGCACTGGATCTCCTGATATACTGGAAGTAGTTCCTACTAGATCTGCTATCTCCCTGGTATTTCACTCATCCGGCTCCTAAAGCTACAGGTGAAAAATGGGCTTTGCAGGATAGAGCTTTTTAGGATTAGCTTTGGTCCTCCTCTCTTATTAAGTGCTGTCTGGACTGTGAGGAAGATGCAAATACAATAATAATAAATATCAAGTAAATGCCAGTGCAAATACCAATAGCTCCATAAGTAAAGATACCGTTATTATAACAATAAAATGAAACAAAATTCAAATAAGCCCACTTTTGCCACGTGGTGTGATCTCATTCTGAGATTATACGAGAAAGTCGTTTATAATTAACTGAAAGCTTTAGTATTCTCAGTAGGTAACAGAATCTTGGCTGTGAAGTTGTTGCCATCTCTAAACAGATACCCTGATTAATACCTACAATACAACTGGGAAGGTAACCCAGAAAGCACCCTCCATCTAGCAGGGAATCCAGATCTAGCCAATGATAAACTAAACTGATAAAGCCAGTTCCTTAAGTAGAATTGTACTTACCTCAGCCACACTCCTCTTGTTTTCTGAATCAGTTGTACCCAGACTCAGGACCTAAACCGCTAGATCCCCACCACTGGTTTTGCCTTTATAATCTTTAAGATTTACCTGCTTCCGCCCACCTCGCTCCATATCCTGTGCAGTCCTGTGGCCTGACCAATACGAAGTGCATGCAATGTCCTGTCCGGGGACAAATGAGGGGTGGATTAAGGAGGACACACAAGTAAGTATTAAGTTTGGTTAGAAATTCAGGTCCTCATCCTGGGTCCTTTCATTGGGGACGGGTGGGAAAGGGATTGTTGTCCTTTAAAATCCTAGATCCAAACATTCTGAAATAAATTAAGGAGGTGTGATTTTCAAAATCTTTAAAAGGGACACTAAATTGAAAAACAATGAATTGCCTTCTGTATTTTTAGTGCTGTCAGGAACATGATCCCTTTTTGCTCTCGGTCTCCCGTCACTAGATCTCCTCATGTCCTGTTACAGCTCACTCCTAGTTAGTATGCATATCTCCTCTCTATGTGTCCACCCCCCTCCCAAAAGTGAGGCCCAGACAGTGTGGAGCATGCAGTGGAATGATATGTGCCCCAATACAGCCAATAGCATTCACTCAGCAATCTTATGTTATAGTGAAAGTGAAAGTAAAACTGCTTTGCTATGGGAAGTTAATCAGCACTGGAAGATGTAATCACTGCTTCAATCAGTAAGATTTCTTTTAGCTGTAGTTAAAGTGTGTGTTGTGGGGGGGGGGGCAACGACGACTTTATAATTGATTTCTTTAAGTACAGTGCTACATTGGGAACTAACACAGACAGCACTAACTGCAATGCCCCAGATAGTGTATTGTATGGCCGGATATGTGTTTATACAAAGTAATCATATCCACATGAAAGCGCCTTTTCTCTAGTGTACATAATTGTAACTTCCAGTCATATCTGTTGTATTCAATTAGATCAACTGGACTTGAAATGTAATCAATACCAGTAACTTGTAACATTCCTTGTTTGTAGAAACTCATCCAGCTTTTTATTAAACTGACCAATGAACCTGCCATAACAACGTCCACTGGAAGACAGTTCCATAGCTTTACCGTTCTCACAGTGACAAACCCTTTCCAAGCTTGAAGCCTAAACCTTTTTTCTTCAAGTCTTAAGGGATGTCCACATGTCCTCTGACATGTTCTATTGGTGAACAATGCCCCAGTTTATTGTATGGCCCGTTAATGTATTTATACACAGTAATCATATCCCCACACAAGCGCCTTTTCTCCAGCGTACATAATTGTAACTTTTCCAGTCTCTCTTCATACTCAAGCTCCCCCAATCCCCTTATTAATTTAGTTGCCCTTCTCTGAACCCTTTCCATTTCAAAGATGTCCTTTTTGTACACAGGATTCCAAAATTGCACTGCATATTCCAAATGAGGCCTTACCAATGCTTTGTAACAGTCTATAGCACCTAGTGTATCCCAACACACCTACAGAGAAACCCTGGTCTATAGCACCTAGTGTATCCCAACACACCTACAGAGAAACCATGGTCTATAGCACCCAGTGTATCCCAACACACCTACGGAGAAACCCTGGTCTATAACACCCAGTTAATCCCGACACACCTACAGAGAAACCCTGGTCTATAGCACCCAGTGTATCCCAACACATCTACAGAGAAACCCTGGTCTATAACACCCAGTGTATCCCAACACACCTATGGAGAAACCCTGGTCTGTAACACCCAGTGTATCCCAACACACCTACAGAGAAACCCTGGTCTATAGCACCCAGTGTATCCCAACACACCTACGGAGAAACCCTGGTCTATAACACCCAGTGTATCCCAACACACCTACGGAGAAACCCTGGTCTATAACACCCAGTGTATCCCGAAACACCTACAAAGAAACCTCAACCCAATCATCCAGGTGTATATGAATAATTTCACACGGATACCTTACATGGCTACCCTAACCACAAATTAATTTTGAGTTGCAGATTTTTCATCATAGATTGCCCGGGCCATTGTTTTTAAAATGACAGCCAAGGTAATATTTCACCTTACTGCAAATGTATCCTTTTGAACCTGAATGTCCATTTCCATGGCAATAATTCCTCCCATTTATATTATTTATATATTATTTATTCTAAACCACATTATTTCATTTAAAAAATTCCATTTTGTGGTTATTTTATTCTCAATACCCATCTTCTTAATAAAGGAGGCTTCTAAACGTGCCTGCTGAGACCTTTAGGCCCCAGAGAATACAATGTTTCCTACAACACTTAATTATGTTTGTTTAAAAAGAATGACTCGCGTAATTGAATTCCCATTGAATCACATTAGTTAACGTTTTATTAGATTCAGTCCAACATTCCCCCAAGTCATGTCTGGTATGGATGGTGCATTTAGATATATTAGAGGGTTAGAGTTGGCATATTTGTTTATTTTTTACAACAACAACAAAAAATATGACAAATTTCTGTTTTGACAACCAAATTTAGGCAGAATTACCGCAATGAAATAAAATCTCTTATTGTTCATCTAGAGCAGAGAAGTTAAACTCCTGCTTTCCAAAACTTATTGGAATTGTAGCAGTACATATTTTCACCAGCAGGAGGACCATAGATCCCATAACTATAACCAGCAAGCATACAATTGCTTCCTACAAGCTCATTATGGCTCTCTACTGCCACCAGGTGGTCGACATTTACCCTGTAAATATGAATGTAGATTAGCAGTTACTACCTTTAAAAAATGGTAACTCTGAAAGCTTCCGGTAAGTTTTTTATGGAAACTGAATTTTGATCAATTACTGTAATATTTAAATATATCCTATTAATCCATTTTCTGCCTCTCCCACTTATCATATTGCCTTTGTTTTGCCTTTATTCTACCTCATGTTTATATTCACCCTTATTCTGCTCTTTCTTCCTGTGCCATGTTGCCAGAACTCTAAATTAACCCCTGTTGCTACTGTCTATCTACTTATTAGGTCCAGGTACATGGGAACATCTACAAGTGCAGAGTGGCATGAAGAGAAAGCAGAGCTGTGCCATAGGAGAAAAGAAGCATTGCACCAGGGCAGTCGATCCAGTGAGCAGGAAGGAGGGGAGAGATTAAGGTAGTTTTGGTTTAAGTTTTTCTTTACCCTTTAATTTTGCTTAAAGATCATGTCCCCCCCAAAATATTTTTTTGTGTCCAGGTAGTGAAAACCCCAAACCCTAAAACTGTTATATTCACACTGCCCAGAAGTGCACCTGAACCTTTTACTCTATCAGTGGTCTAGCAGGGGGGCCCATCCAAAACTTTTGCTGGGGGCCCCAGTTATTACAAGTTACATATCTGACTAGGCCCTATAATTACCCTGATTAGTTCCTTTTGATAGTCCTAGAATGTGAGTTTTTATTCAGATAATTAATTCATTGGAATTAATGAAATATTCTAATAAGTAACAAGTACAATGAATATAGTAGTATAATGTCTTACTATTTAAAGGAGAACTATAATGAGTAAAAAGGTTTTATTTTCCAAAAACAGTTAAAATCAAAAGTACCTGGGTCAGGGAAGAAGAGTTGGCACTTTCTACTTTCCAATAATATTTCTATGAGAGACGGCAGTACCTGAGTGCTTCAGTCCTATCTTTAATATAGGAAGGCCCAGGGTACTAACCTGGCAGATGAAAACTGTATGTGTTGTAGCTCCTTAATGAAAGAATATTGGGAGGTAGGAATAATCAATCTTACATCCCTGCCCCAGATACTTTTAATTTTTTACGTGTTTTTTTAAACTTTTTACAGTATAGTTGTCCTTTAAATATGTCCCAAAAAAATCACAGTAAGGAAATGTAAAACTGTTATACTCTGAGCCATACCTTAGAGCTAAAAGAAAATCTGATTATTAAAATAAATCCATTGGTTCACAAACTTTTTCAGCCACTCCTTTAAGGCTTTAACATGAGCAGCTATTTATTCCCGCCTCATTACATCTGCCCTTTAACCAATGAATGACAGGTCGATAAAATAAAAGTTTAGTTAACTCCCCCCTGCGCTGAGCCAAGGCTTGTTTTACTCTGTTGAGCGTTTGTTTATCCTTGAAGGATTTTCCAGTGTGTTCTGTCTCATGGAGAAACTATTTTATTTGATTAAACTGTCTGCCAGGATCTAGGAGTCGGACTGACACAATTTATTTGTTTTTCTGGCGCATTTAGTTATAAAAATATAATAAAGAATGTTTTACCTCCGAGTGTCGGAAGGCTTTTGTGATTTAAGGCCTGAAACATTTGTCTTTTCGTCTTGTCAGTTCTAAACAAACTATTAGGTCAATGGTGTAATGGTGGTTACACACTGGCCAATCAATCCCCTCTCAGTGCAAAAGTTTGTCAATGCTTTTAATTTGCAGCAGCCAATCAGATTTTAGCTTTTAACTGGTTTATTGCAGTTAGACAAAGCTACATAACATTTCACAGTAATTTCTACTGATTGGCTGTTGGATGGGTCAAACATGCTCAGATCTCTACTGAGCAACTGAATCAACCCAGGCGCTGGGTCAAGGGCAAGACCACAACGGTCTCTACTAGGGGTCCTGCAAACAGGAAGTCATTACTTTGGGAGCATTTATCTTATCACAGAGAAATCACTGGATGGACTGATTATGGTCATTGAACTGAATAAACACACACTTTCTTGAAAGTGTACGTATTTGTGCTGAACTTCCCCTTTAAATTGTTGAAAATATAATAAATTGCAGAAGTCATTTTATAACAGCCCAGTATAAAAATACAGGTGTATTGAGACAGAGATTTGTGTTTCCAGTTTCCCCATAAAGAGTCCTGGGACATTCCCGTAGTGTAGTGTCTGTGGATATCTAATTAACCCAATTCAGTCTCCATGATATTAGGAGATGTTTGGAGACATAAATGTGCCTAAAGCTGGTAAACCTACATCCCGATGTTCCAACAACCACCTGGCCTGACCATTTCGCCTCATCACCCGTAAAGGGAATGGATCAAGACAGGGGACTTTGGGGAAACATTGAGAGATTAAAATTCCGTCCCTAAAGCTTCAGGGTCTAGAAGTCAATCTTAAACTTCGTACACACGTTAGATAATTGTCACCCAATTTAGCTGAGCGAACCACATATTGCACAATTATCGTGTGAAACATAAGTGCAAGGATCAACGATCAACTCCATGTTTTTGGAGTTCTTAAATTGAACAACTTAGTGGATTCTTTCTGCCGTTAATTATCGAGAATCGTTAGATTATCGTTAGACTGTGACCTATGATGGGAAGAAATGTCTAGCAAGTAGAGATGTCTGAACTTCGCAAAATCCAGTCCGCTCAAGGATCTGCAAATTTTCGAAAAAATTTGAAAATTCGAAAATCCGCGAGTGGACCCAATAAATCCTAGAAAATACGAGGAATCTTGGAAAATACGAGGATTCTGCAAATACGAGGATTCTTGGAAAATACGAGGATTCTTGGAAAATACGAGGAATCTTGGAAAATACGAAGATTCTGCAAATACGAGGATTCTTGGAAAATACGAGGATTCTTGGAAAATACGAGGATTCTTGGAGAATACGAGGATTCTGCAAATACGAGGATTCTTGGAAAATACGAGGATTCTTGGAAAATACGAGGATTCTTGGAAAATACGAGGTTTCTTCGAAAATAAAGACCCGAACGTATTTTCCCAAGAAATCCTCGTAATGTAGAAAATTTTTGAAAACGCGGTTCGGAAAAGTTCGGAAGGCGGAAAAACGGAAAATCCGCGATATCCGCCGTTCGCGAACGAGGTAAATCCGCCGCGGATTCGAGTTCGGATCCGCGAACTGGGCCATCACTAATTACAAGACCCTTTCTCCAGTCTGAATTCACGTAAACTGTCTCTCGACTATTGTTCATGTAGAAATGTGTCATGTGCAGGAGTCGTTGGTGGAATTACAGTATAACAATGTTTCTTCAGGTCACATCGTGCAACAAATATCCAGCGTATGTATGAAGCTTTAGTTGTAATGATTACATTAGAGCCAATTCCTGAAGATGAACAGAACAGAAGCCTTCTCTGCTGCTCTGTGACATAGAGTAGGCGTCTAGTGGTCTACGAGGGATTCCGATCTGTAAGTAACGATAGGTGCAGTTTTCTTAAAGGTAATTATATTGAACTTGTGTCTGGGAGGGAGGCTTAACCTGACAGCTAAAGTTAGTGTAGGGGGGGCATAACCTTTAATTCTGGACCATATGTGGTTCTATACAACTAGGTATTTTTTATCCGTGGTTGTGATCTTTCCCTCCATAACATAATTGGGATGGTGGAGATAAGTAGAACATATAGAACAATAGACTGCAATGCATCTGCTGCAGTCTACAATAGATCATGTTTACACCAGAGAATCGTCTAATGTCTGGGTCAGCTGAAAAATAATCCACAAAAAGCCCACGCTAGCACATGCTAATTCACAACAATTACTCATCATTAGACTAAATGAATTGCGTCAGGCCCATCTGAGTTGTTTATAACTTTCATATTGTTTGTGGGTAAAACTGTTGTTTGTTTGTTTTTTTAACCCTCACAGCACTTTTTATTATATTAACTAGTAAATATTAAAGGATAAATAAACTGGGTTTTTTTTAATTGCATATTACTGAAAATAATAACTCATCCCAACTATCACTGTAACATTTTTTGTTTATCTGCCACCTATTTCTTTAGATATTTAATCTGAACCATAAGTTTCTTCAACTGTTAATCAAGTTAATCTGCTGTGTGCAGGTACTGGATTTTGCTGTAACTGGGAGGGTGTAACTGTAACTGGATGGGTGACAGTTGGGGAATTCACTCTCAGTGCTAGAATATAGTGATTGCCGAACATGCTCAGTTTAAAAAAGTCAGGTCTGAGGAAAAAAGGAGTCGGTTAAGAGAGGGAGGGGGGATACTTACTCTGAGCAAAACAAGCATTAGATTGAAGGCATGCAGCAACACACAAACCTCAGAGTTAGTGCTACTTACATGTATTCAATAACAGAATAAAATGAGGCAAAGTCATTTTTTTTCAGTAAACACCCCTTTAAGTTGAAGTTGATTGCAAGCATTGAAATATTAAGCAATCACAATTAGATTTGGTCCTTCAGCAAACCTATATAAAGAGGTCACCTGGAGTCTGTGTCGCCAGCTGGGAAGAAAAAAGACTTCAGATCAAGACGTCAGCAACACCAGTGATGTCACCAGCACCAGCATGTAACTGGTGGCCGCAGTAACATTGGTGTAGCCGGCTGGGAAGAAAGAAGACACGACCCCAAGGGCTCATCTAAGAGACAATGGCTGTCCTGGTTTTGAGCTGCAGGACCCCCCAACATAGGCACTTCTAAGTGCCACGGCAGGGTGTCCCGGTATGAGCTACGGGACCCCTTAAGCCCCAAATGGCATTGTCAGTGCCACAAGAGGCCCTTCCAAGGGCCACAAGGGCACTTACAGAAGAAGTGCCAGTGAGGAGGGGTCTTGGTTCTTTTAAAACATATATCAGCGAGATTCAATAAAAGTTCTTATCATTTAAAATGGTGCTAATTTTGCCCCAACCAATCAGATGTAAGCTTTCAAATATTAAATAAGATCTGATTGGTTGGGGCAAAATTAGCACCAATTTAAACGATAAGAACTTTTATTGAATCTCCCTGACAGTATTTAAAAAATAAAATATACAGTACATGCAGTATATACACACACATACACATTACACATTATTTAAAATACACATAATACACACATACAGTACCCATGTTTGGTAAATAAAATATGTTTCCTTAAATTCAAACACGGCTATTCAAAAAAAGTTCTTATCGTTAAAAATGGTGCTAATTTTACCCCAACCAATCAGATGTTAGCTTTCAAATGTTAAATAATATCTGATTGGTTGGGGCAAAATTAGCACCATTTTTAACGATAAGAACTTATATTGAATCTCCCTGATAGTTTCTTGTCATGGCTTAAAAAATCTAGCCTTTAAAAACATATATCAGGGAGATTCAATAAAAGTTCTTATCATTAAAAATGGTGCTAATTTTGCCCCAACCAATCAGATTATTTAACATTTATTTAACATTTGAAAGCTAACATCTGATTGGTTGGGGCAAAAAAAATCACCATTTTTAAAGCTAAGAACTTTTATTGAATCTACCTGATAGCTTTTCAGGCCAGATTCATAGATAATATATTGGATGCTGAGATGTTTGCTGGGCTCAACTCTTCTTCCCAAGAGAGTTTCTTACCTTCAGAGGTGTAATATTGGTGGACCTACAGTATCCATAATAACTAAAGTTAATAAAGAAAATAAGGCAGACACATAGGAATGAGAAGACAAAGGTTAAAAATAGATGAAAGAAGAAAAGTATGGAAAGACTGAATCAGAAGTCTAATTATGTGAGCGGCCATATTTTCATTATTTCAATTTATTGCACCATATCATTATAGGACTTGGTGATGGGGTTTTTGAGAACAGCTTGGTTATATTTCTACTAATATTTTCCCCCCAGTCATTTCACCAATGAATTCTCTGTTTAGAAGTAAATGTTCAATGTAATATTCCACAAGGGGTTCTGACAGGTTTACAACAAGGCCTCGAACCTTATTTGCAGTAACTCAAACCCTACGTGGCTTACTGCTGAAGTCTCTAGTTGGACCTTGGAGATTTACTGGAGAAAATTGGTAATACGTTACATAGTAAATTAGTATTTCAGAAGGAGCCAAACAATTACTGATTCACATCAAGGTTATATTAAGGCTTAACTTTGCTGAGAGGATAGACTCGATGAAGTAATAAAATAGGATGTCTGCACATGTTTAAAGTAACATAGTAGAACTTTTATTTATAGAGAGAGACAGTCGGGTTCTCAAGATATTACAGTAATAAAAATAGCTAACCTCAACTGTAAAGTCACCTTATTGTGGTATGTGGATAGGATAGGAAGATCTTAGATATTATATACATACTGTGTATATGTATATAAACAATATAAAGTTATAGTGCACTCTGAGTTTCTTGAAACTTAATTTATTGCACACATAAGTAGGGATGGCCGGTTCGCGGATCTGAACCCGCATCCGCCGCGGATTCATCCCGTTCACGAATGGCGGATTTTTCCGGATTTTCCGCCTTCCGAACCGCGGATTTCTCGTATTTTCGAAAATTTTCAAAATTACGAGATTTCTCGGTTTTTTAAAATTTTCAAAAAAACGAGAAATCTCGTAATCTCGAAAATTTTCGAAAATACGAGGATGTCTCTTATTTTCCTAAATACGTGTTTTCGAAAATTTTCGAAATTACGAGGATTGCTCGTATTCTTGAAAATACGTTTCCCGAAAATTTTCGAAATTACGAGTTTCTCGTAATACGCGAAAACTCGTAATTTCGAGAATATTTTTCAATTTAACGGGTCCGCTCGTGGATTTTCGAATTTTAGAATTTTTTCGAAAATTCGCGGATCCTTGAGCAGACCGGATTTTGCGAAGTTCGGACATCTCTACACATAAGTGAATGGGCAAAGTTTTGGTTCTGTCCATGGACCTTGCTTAAGCCAATATCAAGCCAAGGTCCAAGGACAGGACTGAAACTTTGCCCATTAACTTATGTGTGCAGTAAATTAAGTTTGAAGAGATCCAGAGTGCACTATGTTAATTTATATTGTTCATATACTTACCTGATCATATAGTAGCTCCTGGGCGACAAAGGTTGTATGGGAGAGTTCCCTCTAATATCTCAGTTAGTTGTTCATCATGTAAGAGATAAATTGGTAATAAAAAATATGAGGGGGGCAATGCAATAAAAGGTGCAAAACTTTGCCTATGCTATTAACCTGTAGGAACTAGAGATGGCCGGATCGCTGATCATAACCTGGTTCCGCTGCAGATCTCTGAGATCCACAGATTTTTCCGGAATTACGCTTTCCGGTTTTTTTTCCGAACTGCACAGAATGCTGGAAAACTGAGTTTTCATAAATCTGGAAAACTATTTTCATACACCCTGGAATAAAACCATTTTTCTGACTTACAGACAATAAAAGCCCATGGTCGTTCTTTAGCAATTCCTACCCAAGGGCTCATACTGTAAGTGCAAGTGATCCATCTGCTCTTCCCTTACATCCTTACCTATTACACTATTGGAATAGAGAAGGATTGTATAAACCACTTTAGGCAGCAGGATTCATGAACCTTACCAAACTTACCCTCCCTTGCCTATTCCACATGCCTGCCCGCTAGATCTAAGTGGAATATACCTGCAGGCCTGAGAATAGACCCAGGCAATCATTCCACAATGTGCAGTTCAAACTAAAGCGCACTATTAGACAACCTGAGACCCTATACAGGATCCAGATTAACATGCTAGATTCATACTTATTACTAATTATCACAGATTTACAGTTGTTCTGGGGTTCAGACTTGGGAGCATAGGATACTAATTGGCTTTATAGATTAAGGTAAGGTGGGGTTAAAGGAGCTAAAAGCTCCCCACAGAGTATAAAATTAAATAGAGCCTTCTTATAACAGAAGGTACTTCACAGCCTCATGTCAATATAATAGCATTGCCCTAATAATCTAACAAATACATATTTCTCACTCCCAGCTTACCTAGATAAATGGGCGGGGACATGCAAAGTCTCTCATTTATATCCTTTTTCCTACATACACATCACTTCCTGTGTAGCATACAGAAATTTTTTTTTTGATTGGCTAAGATTGTCACATGTTTTACAAACAGCACATCATTGGATTTTATACTGACATTACCACGTCCTTTCAGTATCCACATGGAGATCCCTTAGCAATCACAGGGGTGTGGTTTAACTTCCTATTTTGAGTATCCCATTTTAAAATAGGATTCTCAGCTCTGTAATTAAGGTTATATATTTTATATATGTTGTATATTTTGTCTTGTACCTAATATAAGCCAGTGCTATACTTTAAATACATTTATTGATGGTCATTTAAATGGTAATAGTACACACATACATATTAACCTTTCCTATATGTAATATTCTATAATCCCCCCCACACACACACACACACCTCATTGGTAGATCCTAAAAACTCAATGCAATCTGCTATCAAGATATAGATATATTTATATAATATAAAGGATATTTATTGGTTTTGTTAGTACCCTGATGATGGTCTGGAGGCTGAAATGCGTAGGTGATATTAAATACTTTTTGCCATATGATGAAGACCTGTGAGTGCACTTTATTTCGATAGAAGTAATATATCTATATTAGTAACTGTTTACCAGCCGCACTCCAATAACACATACAGTATGATATAATGGTCTTTGTTATTGGAGTGCGGCTGGTAAACAGTAACTATTTATTTGATACTACATAGCATAAAGGTATATCATTTATTGCAAGTGAATAGCATTTTGGCCCTGTTTTTGAACCCAAATATTTTGTACACAAGTACAAACATTTAAAGGAGAACTAAACCCAAATTTTTACACTCCAGAATCTGAACATATCCCCTCTAAAAACAAACTGTAAAATAGCAATACAGTAAAAAGCATTAAAGTAAATGTTACCACTTTAGAACTGGATGAAATAACTGTGTGTATGTACAGTCACTTGCCACACCCCTGACCTCAGTTACAGGCTCCCTTGTCTATTCTGTCCTGTAAAAGGATTGGCTAGAGGCTACTAGTGGGTGTGACCAACTGTAACAAGTTCCTGCAGTATCTTAGGACTGAGCATGTGTAAAGAACATAATGGTCAGTGACCACACTGTGTGATACTGGAACACTGGGAAACCTCATGTTAGATGATGTCGCTTTTCTTGTGTTTCGGTATTGGGTCTTTCGGATGTACCAATTGCTGCCTCAGCGTGTTGCTCAGTTTAAAGCAGACAGGGATACAGTGTTTTCAAAAAACACCGTATCCCTGTCTGCTTTAAACCGAGCAATTGGTACATCCGAAAGACCCAATACCGAAACACAAGAAAAGCGACATCATTGACGCGTGCATGCAGTGAAGAATGCTCTGATTTGTATGTGGGGGAGACCAAACAACAACTGCATCAACATATGGCCCAGCACAGAAGAGCCAATTCCTCGGGTCAGGACTCAGCCATGAACCTGCATCTTAAGGATAAGGACATACTTTGAAGATTGTAATGTTAACATATTGGCAAGGAACGTGACTGGTTCAAGAGAGGTGTTAGGAGGCCATTTATGTGAAAATAAAGAACCAAGCCTAAATAGAGGTGGGGGGTCCGACACCATCTGTCTGCCATGTACAATGCTGTTTTGACACCTTACTCTGGGAGTTCCTATAACACCTCTTAGCCACTATCTAATCACGCCCTTAACACCTGGCTGTGATTGCTAATTGGGATTTTCCAGGGTACATAATTGCCACAGATTCTTGTACAAGTCATTCTGAATTGAGAAGCCAGTCGGATGACTAGAGAAACGTCTTCAAGAACTAAACTTCAAGTCCAGTTGATCTAATTGAATACAACATATATACTATGACCTGGATGAATAGAACCTTCATAAGCATATAACTAATAACTGTAATAAAATTGTTAAAATCGGTGCGCGATTATTATACTCCTTATTATTCCTTTATTGGATCAGCCCCTGGGAAGGTGTGCTGAAGTTACGTTTGGAATAATTATCATAGAAGAAACCAAGGTTTGGGGGTGACCCTTTGATTTTAAACAGCAGCTAAAGAATTCTCTTGCTTGCTAGGTTGTTCCAGACATTTTCCATCCCCTTTGAGGTCCTTATTAGATTCCTGTGTTTATTCCCGGGAACTGGTACACACTTTGGACCTTTGATTTTACAAGTGTTCATCTTCTCATTAATAACCAAATAAATAAACAGGGAGTTAATAGGATGCGGTAACCAGATGGCATCAATGAAAACTAGTGAAAAGAATAGATCTTGATGGTCCTGACATAATAAAGGGGAAAACCTTGACCTTGAACATACACAGAGAGTTTCCATAAAAGTTCTTATCGTTAAAAATGGTGCTAATTTTGCCCCAACCAATCAATATTATTTAACATTTGACATTCAAAAAAAACTTTTTTGAATAACCCTGATAAACTCCTTGCAGATGTTTCCAAGGGTGGAATTGAACTCAGGACTTCAGTGTTGCAAGGCATCAGTGCAAACCACTGACCACCGTGCTTCCCCTGGAGCACTTCCCTGGAGTCTCCGCCTCCAGAATGCCCCTTTTCGTCCCCCATACCCCTAACCTTGGCTCTTTTATGACGTATTACACATCATGCGCACTGCCACACCCCTAAATTTGCCTCCTCCAAGCCCTTTTGATGACATTTTCCACATCATGCCGGCCCACCACGCACCCCCCTGCCCGGAAGCCACATTTGGCAGGGTGGGATGTCTGATGATTAGAGCATTTAAAGAGACAAAGATTCACAAATACATTTCAGGTTGATTAATATTGCACAGATCATTGTATCAGATCATCATCAAGTACTACAGCGGAACCATTATTTGTAGTGAAGATTGGACCTGAGGCTTTTAGAAAGGTGCAGAGGGAGTGCTGGTTATTTCATTGATTATTCCGGATGTTGAGATGAATATGTGTGGAAAACCTTGCCCTAGGTTCACAGCCTCTCCTAAGGGTTAGGGGATTTTAGTTTTCATATACAGCCTATTGCACCCAGAAATGGAAAGTCCCATTCAACTATTTCTTATTCTAGAGAAAGATAAAATGGACAGTAACACGCTACCCTTTTATCTGCCTTGCCAAATGTAATATTCAGTATCCTACTGGGTATCGCCATTACGCCATGCTTAGCACCTTGTGACAATGTTCAATTGAAAATACAGATCAAACATTTCCATATTAGATGAAATATGAAGCCCAATTAACGCGTTATACTCCATCTCCTCCACTCCTCAGAATTGCAGAGGAACAGATGTTTAACCGAGGGCTTGAGAGTATCTAGGGGAGAAACCCATGGCAGAGATATTGAACACAAAGCTTTGGAGATGAAAGGCTCAAGGCTCTTCATCCTGTCAAGCACTTCAAACTCGCTGGAGGTTATATACTTTGTTTCAAAGAAACTGTATGTAATAAGTCAATGAAAAATAAAACACTGGGTTTTATCATGTAAGGTACGTTGATTGCCTTTGATGTTGAGTTTCTTTTGACCCGTTTTGTGTATTTCGGTCAACAGATTGCACACCTCCTATACGTTGTTATATAAATCCTGTAGCAGCATATAGTGGATTTAGAAATGTATGTGAAAATCATTTCTGTATCTCATTGTTGTAATAAATCTTTCACAATTTGTAATGAGATAGGATACAATTCTTATTTCTAAAAACCTTCATTATTATCAAGAATTTTAAAAGGGAATCAAATGAAAAATATATATATTGTTTGTTTGTTTTTTTAATTGCCCATTACTGGAAACTAAAATCTCCCCAACTACCACTTTTTTTGTTGAATTGCCCCCTATTTCTTTAGATATCCAGTCTGAACCATCTTACATTTCAGCTGTCAATCAAGTTCCTTATTATCATAAAGTCTTCTGCTATGGTCTTAAGAGGTGACAGTTTGTATGTGTGAAATGCATTATGCTGGCTCATACCGTTAGTGAGCATGCTTGCCTTCCCGAGAGTCGTGTCTGATAAAGGGGGTGTTGGTTAAAGTGGGAGGGGGATACTAATCTGAGCACAACAATTACTGGATTAAAGGCAAAACATGCACCTCGAAGTGTTTGCTACTTAAATGTATTTAATTAAAGATTAAGATGAGGCAAGACTACCCAGGGTGAGGACCTAAACCACTAGGTCCTAACCTGTGGTATTACCTTAGATTGCAAGAATCATTAATTTAAAGTCTTAATTGCCAAATAAGCTTGGCCCACCCCAGTCCAGATCCATTCAATGGAAAAACACACTTCTGGAGAGTCATGCGTCTTTCCATTGGAAAGGCCATAAGCTGAAAGGAAGGTGAAGCTAGACTTGGACTTCATTTGAGACTTTTTGTTCTCTACAATCAGGATAATCCCAGGATGAGTAACTAGAGAAAGGAGTGGAGTTGGCGGTTAAATTAATTAATTTCAGAAATTCCCTTTATCTTTGAAACATAACCCTCTTTTTGTTAAATGTGTCAGTGTCGGCATATAACATCAATTACGTCAGCTGTGCGGTTAACTTCCACCTTTGCCACGCTTTTCCACCACAATGATGGAGTTTTTAATTCACGTTACATGATATATCAACTCATGGTGAATCGCCCTGTTATTTCTTCATGTATCACTATCATGTTTCTTTATTATAATGGTCATCATTGATACCCATCATAGTGATGACACCGCCAAATCATCCCTAGCTTTTTACCTACCAATGTTCCCGCAATGTTTTATGGTTGGATCAGCTTTTCAACCTCATCATGGCCATTATATAAATAATGATGGCTGCATTAAAACCCCAATGTAAACTAATGCTGCTTTAAAGTATCAGTCTCTGTATTTACCGATATGGACCCTTTATAAATACCGTCCAGGCTCCAGGGATAAAGATATAATTAGAATAACACTAGTGTAGAACACAATTCCATCAGAGAAGGACACAGGGTAATCATATATGAAAGCCCCATTCTCTGCACGGATAATTTCTGTACATGTCCAATATCCATAATGAACGTGTCAATGATATATTTAGTATTAAATTTAGTATGGTATTACCATGTCTTACACAGTGTTACGGTGTCTCCATGACTTCTTCTTCTTGTAATTAAAATCTTGACATTTATTTTTCTCTCTTTTGTGCTCCTCAATGATTTCACTAAAAATCTATGATGGTATCAATGACCATTAAAAGTGTATAAACAGCAATTATCAGAGAAATCCTTTGTGTTAGTCCTTGGGTTCCAATGTGACAAGTGTATCCAATAAAACATGGGTCATATTAAATTACCATGTGCGACTTCACTGATGGATCATAAGTGCAACTACTGCCTTACAAGGTGGCCAGATGTAAGGTAGATTTATCATATATTAGATACCATATACTTGTGGCTGGTTTACCAGATAGGTAGGATGTAAGGGTAGATATCATATATAGATATTAGATACCATATACTGTGCTGGTTACAGATAGGTAGGATGTAAGGGTAGATTTATCATATATAGATATATAGATACCATATACTGTGCTGGTTACCAGATAGGTAGGATGTAAGGGTAGATTTATCATATATAGATATATAGATACCATATACTGTGCTGGTTACTGGATAGGGTAGGATAAGGATAGATTTATCATATATAGATATATAGATACCATATACTGTGCTGGTTACCGGATGGTAGGATGAAGGGTAGATTTATCAATATAGATATATAGATACAATATACTGTGCTGTTTACCAGATAGGTAGGATATAAGGGTAGATTTATCATATATAGATATATATATCATAACTGTGCCGGTTACCAGATAGGTAGGATGTAAGGGTAGATTTATCATATATAGATATATAGATCTATATACTGTGCTGGTTACCGGATAGGTAGGATGTAAGGGTAATTTATCATATATAGATATATAGATACCATAACTGCGCTGGTTACCGGATAAGTAGGATGTAAGTTAGATTTATCATATATAATATTATAGATATCATATACTGTGCTGGTTACTGGATAGGTAGGATGTAAGGGTAGATTTATCATATATAGATATATAGATACCTATACTGTGCTGTTACCAATAGGTAGGATGTAAGGGTAGATTTATCATATATAGATATATAGATACCATATACTGTGCTGGGTTACCAGATAGGTAGGATTGTAAGGGTAGATTTATCATATATAGATATATAGATACCATATACTGTGCTGGTTACCGATAGGTAGGATGTAAGAGTAATTTATCAATATAGATATATAGATATCATATACTGTGCTGGTTACAGATAGGTAGGATGTAAGGGTAGATTTATCATATATAGATATATAGATACCATATACTGTGCTGGTTACCGGATAGGTAGGATTTAAGGGTAGATTTATTATATATAGATATATAGATACCATATACTGTGCTGGTTACCGGATAGGTAGGATGTAAGGGTAGATTTATCATATATAGATATATAGATACCATTACTGTGCTGGTTACCAAGTAGGATGTAAGGTAGATTTATCATATTAGATAATAGATCCATATACTGTGCTGGTTACCGATGGGTAGGATGTAAGGTATTTATCAATAATATATAGATACCATATACTGTGCTGGTTACCAGATAGGTAGATGTAAGGTAGATTTATCATATATAGATATATAGATATCTATACTGTGCTGGTTACCAGATAGGTAGGATGTAAGGTAGATTTATCATATATAGATATATAGTATACCATATACTGTGCTGGTTACCAGATAGGTAGGATGTAAGGTAGATTTATCATATATAGATATATAGATACCATATACTGTGCTGTACCGGATAGGTAGGATGTAAGGGTAGATTTATCATATATATATATATAGATATCATATACTGTGCTGGTTACCGGATAGGTAGGATGTAAGGGTAGATTTATCATATATAGTATATAGATACCATATACTGTGCTGGTTACCGGATAGGTAGGATGTAAGGTAGATTTATCATATATAGTTAATAGATATCATATACGTGCTGGTTCCAGAATGGGTAGGATGTAAGGGTAGATTTATCAATATAGACATATGATATCATATACTGTGCTGGTTACCAGATAGGTAGGATGTAAGGGTAGATTTATCATATATAGATATATAGATATCATATACTGTGCTGTTACCGGATAGGTAGGATGTAAGGGTAGATTTATCATATATAGATATATGATCCATATACTGTGCTGGTTACCGGATAGGTAGGATGTAGGGTAGATTTATCATATATAGTTATATGATATCATATACTGGTGCTGTTACCAGATAGGTAGGATGTAAGTAGATTTATCATATTAGACATATAGATATCATATACTGTGCTGGTTACCGGATAGTTAGGATGTAAGGGTAGATTTATCATATATAGACATATAGATATCATATACTGTGCTGGTTACAGATAGGTAGGATGTAAGGGTATTTATCTATATAGACATATAGATATTATATCATATACTGTGCTGTTACCAGATAGGTAGGATGTAAGGGTAGAGTTTATCATATATAGATATAGATATCAATATACTGTGCTGGTTACGGATAGGTAGGATGTAAGGGTAGATTTATCATATATAGTATTATAGATACCATATACTGTCTGGTTACCGATAGTGTAGGATGTAGTGTAGATTTATCATATATAGATATAGATATCACATATACTGTGCTGGTTACCAGATAGTAGATGTAAGGGTATATTTATCATTATAGATTATAGATACCATATACTGTGCTGGTTACCGGAATGTAGGATGTAAGGTAGATTTATCCATATATAGATATATAGATATCATATACTGTGCTGGTTACGATAGTAGATGTAAGGGTAGATTTATCATATATAGATATATAGATCATATACTGTGCTGGTTACCGATAGGTAGGATGTAAGGTAGATTTATCATATATAGATATATAGATATCATATACTGTGCTGGTTACCGATAGGTAGGATTTAAGGGTAGATTTATCATATATAGATATAGATACATAATACTGTGCGGTTACGGATAGGTAGGATGTAAGGTAATTTATCATATATAGATATATAGATCATATACTGTGCTGTTACCAGATAGGTAGGATGTAAGGGTATTTATCATATATAGATATAGATATCATATACTGTGCTGGTTACCGAGATAGGTAGATGTAAGGGTAGATTTAATCATATATCAGATTATATAGATACCATATACTGTGCTGGTTCCATATAGGTAGGATGTAAGGGTAGATTTATCATATATAGATATATAGATACCATATACTGTGCTGGTACCGTAGGTAGATGTAAGGGTAGATTTATTTATATAGATAATATATACCAATACTGTGCTGGTTACCGATAGTAGGATGTAAGGGTAGATTTATCATTATAGATATATAGATACCATATACTGTGCTGGTTACCAGATAGGTAGGATGTAAGGTAGATTTATCATATATAGATATATAGATCATATCCTGTGCTGGTTACCGGATAGGTATGATGTAAGGTAGATTTATCATATAGATATATATAGATACCATATACTTTGCTGGTTACCAATAGGTAGGATGTAAGGGTAGATTTATCATATATAATACCATATACTGTCTGGTTACCGATAGGTAGGAGTAAGGGTAGATTTATCATATATAGATATATAGATACCAATACTGTGGCTGGTTACCGGATAGGTAGGATGTAAGGGTAGATTTATTTATATAGATAATAAATATCATATACTGTGCTGGTTACCGGATAGGTAGGATGTAGGGTAATTTATCATATATAGATATATAGATACCATATACTGTGCTGGTTACCGGATAGGTAGGATGTAAGGGTAGATTTATCATATATAGATATATAGATACCAATACTGTGCTTGGTTACCAGATAGTTAGGATGTAAGGGTAGATTTATCATATATAGATATTAGATACTCATATACTGTGCTGGTTACCAGATAGGTAGGATGTAAGGTAGATTAATCATATATGATATAGATACAATACTGTGGCTGGTTACCAGGATAGGTAGGATGTAAGGGTAGATTTTATCATATATAGATATTAGATATCATATACTGTGCTGGTTACCGGATAGGTAGGATGTAGGGTAGATTATATATATAGATATATAGATACCATATACTGTGCTGGTTACCAGATAGGTAGGATGTAAGGGTAGATTTCATATATAGATATATAGATACATATACTGGCTGGTTCCAGATAGGTGGATGTAAGGCTAGATTTATCATATAATAGTATATATCATATACTGTGCTGGTTACCAGATAGGTAGGATGTTAAGGGTAGATTTATCATATATAGATATATAGATACATATACTGTGCTGGTTACCCGATAGGTAGGATGTAAGGGTAGATTTATCATATATGATATATAGATACCATATACTGTGCTGGTTACCGGATGGTAGGATGTAAGGTAGATTTATCATATATAGATATATAGATACCATATACTGTGCTGGTTACCAGATAGTGTAGGATGTAAGGGTATATTTATCATATATAGATATATAGATACCCATATACTGTGCTGGTTTACCGATAGGTAAGGATGTAAGGTAGATTTATCATATATAGATACTCATAACTGTGCTGGTTACCGGATAGGTAGGATGTAAGGGTAGATTTATCATATATAATATATAGATACCATATACTGTGCTGGTTACCGAGATAGGTAGATGTAGGGTATTATTTAATATGAGATTATAGATACCATATACTGTGCTGGTTACCGGAATAGGTAGGATGTAAGGGTAGATTTATCATATATAGATATATAGATACCATATACTTGCTGGTTACCGAATAGGTAGGATTAGGGTAGATTTATCATTATAGATATATATACCTATACTGTGCTGTTACCAGATAGGTAGTATGTAAGGGTAGATTTATCATATAAAGATATATAGATACCATATACTGTGCTGGTTACCGGATAGGTAGAGATGTAGGTAGATTTATCATATATAGATATATAGATATCATATACTGTGCTGGTTACCGATAGTGTAGGATTAGGGTAGATTTATTATATTGGATATATAGATACAATACTGTGCTGGTTACCGATAGGTAGGATGTAAGGGTAGATTTATCATATATAGATATATATATACCATATACTGTGCTGGTTACCGGATGGTAGGATGTAAGGGTAGATTTATCATATATAGTATATAGATATCATATACTGTGCTGGTTACTGGATAGTGGAATGTAAGGTGGAGATTTATCATATATAGATATATAGATACCATATCTGTGCTGGTTACCGGATGGTAGGATGTAAAGGGTAGATTTATCATATATAATATAGATATCATATACTGTGCTGGTTACGGAATGGTATGGATGTAAGGTGATTTATCATATAATAGATATATAGATACCATATACTGTCTGGTTACCGTAGGTAGGATGTAAGGGTATATTATCATATATAGATATATAGATACCATATACTGTGCTGTTACCAGATAGGTAAATGTAAGGGTATATTTAATCATATATAGATATATAGATACCATATACTGTGCTGGTTACCAGATAGGTAGGATGTAAGTAGATTTATCATATAGATAGATATAGATCCATATACTGTGCTGGTTACAGATAGGTAGGATGTAGGTAGATTTATCATATATAGATACCAATATACTGTCTGGTTACCGGATAGGTATGGATGTAAGGGTAGATTTATCATATATAGATATATAGATACCATATACTGTGCTGGTTACCGATAGGTAGGATGTAAGGGTAGATTTATCATATATAGATATATAGATACCATATACTTGGCTGGTTACCGATAGGTAGGATGTAAGGGTAGATTTATCATATATAGATATATAGATATCATATACTGTGGCTTGTGACCATATAGGTAGGATGTAAGGGTAGATTTATCATATATAGATATATAGATACCATATACTGTGCTGGTTACCAGATAGGTAGGATGTAAGGGTAGATTTATCATATATAGATATATAGAACCATATACCTGTGCTGGTTACCAGTAGGTAGGATGTAAGGGTAGAATTTATCATATTAGATATAGATCATATACTGTGCTGGTTACCAGATAGGTAGGATGTAAGGGTAGATTTATCATCTATAGATACCATATACTGTGTGGTTACCGATAGGTAGGAATGTAAGGGTAGATTTACATATATAATATTGATACCATATACTGGCTGGTTACCAGTAGTAGGATGTAGGGTAGATTTATCATATATAGATATATAGATACCATATCCTGTGCTGGTTACCAGATAGGTAGGATGTAAGTAGATTTATCATATATAGAATTAGATTCATATACTGTGCTGGTTACCAGAAGTGGTAGGATGTAAGGGTAGATTTATCATATATAATATATAGATACATATACGTGCTGGTTACCGGATAGGTAGGATGTAAGGGTAGATTTATATATAATAGATATATAGATACCATATACTGTGCTGGTTACCAGATCGGTAGGATGTAAGGGTAGATTATCAATATAGATATATAGATACCATAGACTGTGCTGGTTACGATAGTAGGGATGTAAGGTAGATTTATATATATAGATATTGATATCATATACTGTGTGCTGTGTTACCAGATAGGTAGGATGTAAGGGTAGATTTATCTATATAGATATATAGATACCATATACTGTGCTGGTTACCGATAGGTAGGATGTAAGGGTAGATTTATCATATATAATATATAGATCCATATACTGTGCTGGTTACCGATGGTTAGGATGTAAGGGTAGATTTATCATATATAGATATATAGATACCATATACTGTGCTGGTTCCAGTAGGTAGGATGTAAGGGTAGATTTTATCATAATAGATATATAGATACATATACTTGTGCTGGTTACCAGATAAAGATTAGGTAGGATGTAAGGGTAGATTATATTATATCATATAGAAGATACCAAATATACTGTGCTGGTACGATAGGTAGGATGTAAGGGTAGATTTATTCAATATGATATTGAATCCATATACTGTGCTGGTTACCGGTAGTAGGAATGTAGAGTGTAATTTATCAATATTATAGTTAAGATACCATATACTGCTGGTTACGTGTATAGTGTAGGATTGTAATGGATAGATTTTCATATATAGTATCATATAGATACCGTATACTGTGCTGGTTACCGGATAAGGTAGGAGTTAAGGGTCTAGTTTAATCATATAAAGTTATAGATACCATATACTTGTGCTGTTACCGAGATAGTGTGATTTAAGGCTAGATTTATCATATATAGATAAATAATATCATCTGTCTTCATATGAGGTGGGATTCATATAATAATATCTATCGTGCTGGTTACCGGATAGGTATGGATGTAGGGTAGATTTCATTATATGAATGATTATGATACCATAAACTGTTCGCTGGTTACCGAAGGTAGGATGTATAGTAGATTTATCATATATAGATTTAGATCACCAGATACTGGTGCGTGGTTTTACCGTGGATGGTGAGTATTTAAGGGTAGATTATCTATATAGATATATACGATACCATATAACTTTGCTGGTTACTGAACTAGGTAGGATGTAGGGTAGATTTATCATATAGATATATAGATACCATAATCTGTTGCGGTCGATAGTGTAGGATATCATATAAATAAACCATGTGTGTTACCGGATGTTATGTAAGGGTAGATTTTATCATAATGATATAGATATCATATTTGTGTGGTTCAGATAGGTTAAAGGGTGATTTACATATATAATACATAGTGCTGGTTACGGATAGGTACGATGTAAGGGTAATTTATCTATATATAGATATATAGATCACCATATACTGTGCTGGTTACCAGGTAGGTAGGGATGTAAGGCGTAGATTTCATCATATAAGTAATAATAGATTACCATATACTGTGGCTGGTTACCAGATAGGTAGGATTAGGGTAGATTATCAATATATATATATAATACCATATACTGTGCTGGTTACAGGATAGGTAGGATGTAACTATATTTAATCATTATATAGATCTATCAGATACCATACTTGTGCGGTTACCAATAGGTAGGATGTAAGGGTAGATTTTATCATATATAGTCTATACTTCATATACTGTGCTGGTTACCGAGATAGGTAGGATGTGAAAGGGTAGATTTATCATTATATGATATATAGCATCCATATACTGGTCTGGTTTAATACCAGATAGGTAGGATGTAAGGGTAGTTTATCATATATGATATATAGATACCAATACTGTGGCTTGTTACCAATTAGGTAGGATGTAAGGGTAGATTTAGTCATATATAGACTATAATAGATATCATTACTGTGCTTGTTACCAGGATAAGGAGGAGTAAGGGGTAGATTTATCATATATAGATATACTAGATACCATATACTTGTGCTTGTTACCGATTATGATAGGATTAGCGGTTAGATTATATCATATATAGATTATTAGAATACATAGTACTGTGCTTGGTTACCGATAAGGTAGGAGGTAAGGGTAGATTTTATCATATATAGACCATATAGATATCATATACTGTGGCTGGTTACCAGTATAGGTAGGATGTAAGGGTAGATTACATATATGATAGATACCATATACCTTTGGTTTACGCGATGGTAAGGATGTAGGGTAGATTTATCATATATAGAATAAGAATCCCATATTAAACGCGGCTGGTTACCGGATGGTAGATGTAAGGGTAATTTATCATATATAGATATATAGATACCATATGCTGTGCTGGGTTACCAGATTAGGTAGGATGTTAAGGGTAGATTTATGCATATATAGAATATAGATATCATGACGTGCTGGTTACCAGGATAGGTAGGATGTAAGGGGTATATTTATCATATATTAGCATAAGATACTCATATACTGTGTCTGGTTACCAGATAGGTTAGATGTAAGGGAGAATTTATCCTATATAGATACTAGATCCATATCTGTGCTGGTTACCGGATAGGTAGAGATGTAGGGTAGATTTTAATCCATAATATATACATATAGAATACTCATATACTGGGTATGGGTTGGGGCGTACCAGATAGGTAGGATAGATTAAGGGTGATTTATCATATATAGATATATAGATATCATATACTAGTGCTGGTTACCGATGTAGGATGTAGGGTTAGATTTTATCAATATATCGATTATCGATAATACCATATACTGGTGGCTGGTTAACCGGATAGGTAGGTTTAGAGGTAGATTTAGCATTAATATAGATTAATATAGATACATATCTGTCTGGTTACCAGATAGGTAGATGTAAGGGGTAAGATTTTATCATATATATATCATTAAGATCATATACTGTGCTTGGTTACCGGATAGGTAGGATGTTAGGGTGATTTATCATATATAGATTATAGATATCATATACTGTCTGTTGACCAGATAGGTAGGATGTAAGGGGGTATAATTTTCTATATATAGATAGTATAGATACATAATACTGTGCTGGTTACCGACCGTAGGTAGAATGTAAGGGTAGATTTATCATATATACGATAATAGATATCACATATACTGTTCTGGTTACCAGATAGGTAGGATGTAATGGTAGATTTAAAAAACCTGCTAATTTTTTGGCGGGGGGTGGGGTTTTCTTGACGGAGAGAGAGGGAATAGAATTCCAGAGGTCAGGTAGTCCGACAAGAGAGAAAGGTTTAAGGTGAGAGGAAGCAGTACGAAGGGGGGGGGTCTTACAGGAGCAGTTCTGGATGACGGAGGGTACAGGCAGAACATAATGGGGAGACTAAGAGGATATCTAGGGGATCAGAGCGACGATATAAATTTTTAGGAGAGGATTATATATACAATACGCTGTTAGACGGGGAGCTTGGTTGTTTTCCGGTTTAGAGGAGATTTTGGGATCCTGTTTATTAGAGAGTGAAACAATACGTGTATGAAAAATAATTGTAGTGCCGTATTAATCCAATATTTAGATGTAAATAATAGAGTACTGTGTACTGTGATAAGTTTTCATAATGGACTAACATTTTTATTTATTAGACAAGCTTTCAAGGGCTAAACCCTCTTCATCAGGTCAGAGCATGACTGATTGTAACAAAGGTTTAACAAAGGTAAAAAAAGCCAGTTCCAGAAGATAATACATAGCCAAACAACAATGGGGAGAAAAAAAAGTAAAGACCAAAAGGTCCCAGGAAAGGTAGAGGGCAATAAAATGACGGAACACAGGATTATGAAAGTGGTCAGAATGCAAGGGGAGAGAAGGCAGGAAGGACCCGCCTTCCGACTCCAAACCGCGGATGTCTCTGTATTTTTTCGAATTTTTATTTTTTAATGATTTTGCAAATTTCTGACATCTCTACTCCCAAGGTCTAGTGTAGAGGAGAACAATAAGGGTCCAAGACAGACACTGCGGGACCCCCACACCAAGAGGAACCGGAGAAGAGGAATTGCTAGCATAAGATACAGAGTAAGTTTCGGTCAGAGAATAGATAGAAACCATGATGCTACTTCTATTCATTCCGAATGCCCCAAAGAGTGAAGTATCTTCACAGAACCGTGAAGCCGTAGACCAGAAACATCTCATTGCTGTGGAGATTTTACACAGAGCTATTGCTACATGTCGTTTCTATAGTAAAAGTTTATCTGGCGATATTAGTAGCTGAAATGATCCTTTTGATTTGTTGGCAGTAATAACATTTCTCTATTAGTAAAATGCCGGTATTTATCGGCACTTATTGTCATTTGACATAAATTGGTGGTGTCTCTTGCCACTCAGAGATGTTAAACCGTTATCCAGTGAACAGACGCCTCTTATCCTCGGACTTATAGCCACCTGGTTACATGCGTGTAGTGAACTTTAGGATTTTCGCTCAGAAATGTAATTTCAATAATAAAGATGAGAACGTGGTCGAATTTCTCTGTCTCCGCATTGATTTCAGGGAAATGTCGCTTTTTGTAATCGCTAGCCATTGAGCAGTTCCACACCGAGAGTGCCAATTCTTCTTTCAACCTCTATCCAGCTGGCCTTAGGACTGCTAGATGCCATAGGGACAAAGATTGAGACAGTAGATAAAGGGAATAAATAAGATACTGACATGATATGTGAGTGATAGATACTGAAAGATAGATAGCGATAGACAGATATGGACAGATAAATAAGATAGGCAGATACTGACAGATAGTAATAGATAATGAAACATAGATAGCGATAGACAGATATGGACAGATAGATTAAGATAGACAGATAGATAGCGATAAACAGACACTAACGGATAGATAGCGATAGACACTGACAGATAGTGATAGATACTGAAAGATAGATAGCGATAGACAGATAGATAAAGATAGGCAGATACTGACAGATAGTGAGAGATACTGAAAGATAGATAGCGATAGACAGATATGGACAGATAGATAAGATAGGCAGATACTGACAGATAGTGATAGATAATGAAACATAGATAGCGATAGACAGATATGGACAGATAGATAAAGATAGACAGATAGATAGCGATAAACAGACACTAACGGATAGATAGCGATAGACACTGACAGATAGTGATAGATACTGAAAGATAGATAGCGATAGACAGATAGATGAAGATAGGCAGATACTGACAGATAGTGATAGATAATGAAACATAGATAGCGATAGACAGATATATAAAGATAGACAGATAGCGATAAACAGACACTAACGGATATATAGCGATAGGACAGATAAAGATAGGCAGATACGGACAGATAGTGATAGATACTGAAAGATAGATAGCGATAGACAGATATGGACAGATAGATATCGATAGACAGATACTGACAGATAGTGATATATACTAAAATATAAGATAGCGATAGACAGATATGGACAGATAGATAAAGATAGACAGATACTGACAGATAGTGATAGATAATGAAAGATAGATAGCGATAGACAGATATGGACAGATAGATAAGATAGACAGATACTGACAGATAGTGATAGATACTGAAAGATAGATATGGATAGACAGATAGATAGCGATAGACCATTAGACCGATCCTCCCAGAACCGCCTTTCCCGTGCTTCTTTGTGAAGTCACAAAGAAGAACGGGAAAGGCGGTTTCGGCAGGATCGGTCTAATGTCCTGGGATCACTCGGTCGGCAAGTAAAACCTTCCTAATGTATGGCCACCTTTAATACATTAGCGTAATGGTCAATCCTGTTGTTACAGCTATATCGTTAATGTGTATACTCAGCATCTGATTGGCTACTGCAGATTAATTGCAAAGAAAAACATTTTCTCCCTTAAAGCTCCGACCATGTTATATTGAGACGTACCTAAAGCTTACAGCGTGTCAAACAGTTATCACATGTCACGCAAAACCACAATGTATTCAATAAAGTTTTTTACAACAAAACGTCTTACTAGCCAATGTGGTTTATAGCACGGTATGGTACAAGCCATCTGATAAGTTAAAGGGTATCTCCACCGTATTTTCAACATTTGGGATCCAGTTCTATTGAAGAACGGGAGGTAAAGGAGCTGTGCCTTACCTTCCATTCTTCAATAGAACAAACAGGAGCCAGGAGAGAAGGTAAGAACTTACCCGCTCGCTCCCTCCCCCGATGTGTAGTCTGACAGGTCCCGACGACCTTGTCTTCTATGCACATAGATCGGGCATGCGCATAACAAGGTCCGTCGTCTGGACCTGTCAGACTACACACCGGGGGAGCGAGCGAGCGGGTAAGTTTCTTACCTTCTCTCCTGGCTCCTGTTTGTTCTATTGAAGAACGGAAGGTAAGACACAGCTCCTTTACCTCCCGTTCTTCAATAGAACTAGATTACAAAATGTTACGAGTGGAGATACCCTTTAATGGAAAACTGTCTGAATTGTCCATATCTGGGGAAACCTTTTTCTATTGACCCATAGATTATGTGTGTACCATCTTACTGACCAGCTTGGAAACAGTAAGGGCTAGGCCACACTAACGTGTTTTTTGCGCCTTTGCGCACACAATTTTGGTTAAAATGGAAATACGGGAACACAAAAATTCCCGCGATTTCCGATACACATGCAATTGCACATGTTTGCGTTATGTGTGCGCCATTTATTACACAGTGCATGCGTTTTTATAATGTTAAATTGCAAAAACGTATCGGCAACGCGGAACAACGCACAGAATTGCACACGCACGTGCGTGATTTGGTGCGTTGTAGTGTGGCGTCAATAGGGGGCACCAGACTGCAAGGCTACAACTATGGCTACACATTGTCAAAACATTTATGACATTATTATAGTATAGGAAAATAAGGAAATTCTTAAGTCTATAGTAATGATCATTACAGATTTATACAACATTGTCAGAACCAAAACTAGCCAAATGAAACAGCATCCAAGCTTTACTGCCATCTTGTGGACAATAACAAAAATACACTTAAACTACTTAAAATGTATGTAGTTTTATTTATATTATTATTATTATTATTATTATTGTGGATTTGTATATAGCCTAGCGCTGGGACGCTGTAACAAACAAAATACAAAAAAGTCATACAAGGACAACTAAAATCTAAATAATAAATAATAATTATAAAACTATAGAATCAATACAAGTGCTTGAGCCTCGCCACAAGAGGAAAATAGGTCCCTGCCCTGCAGAGCTTACCATCTAGTTAGTAGTTAACATACAGATACAAAGAAAAGGGGAGAATTGCAGTAATGAGACTTATACAGTGTAAATTAAACAACCCATATGTAAGGGTAGATTTATCATATATAGATACCATATACTGTGCTGGTACCAGATAGTAGGATATAAGGGTAGATTTATCATATATGTTATATAGATACCATATACTGTGCTGGTTACCAGATAGGTAGGATGTAAGGGTGATTTATCATATATAGAGATATAGATACCATATACTGTGCTGGTTACCAGATAGGTAGGATGTAAGGGTAGATTTATCATATATAGTTATAAGATACCATATACTGTGCTGGTTTACCAGATAGGTAGGATGTAAGGGTAGATTTATCATATATAGATACCATATACTGTGCTGTTACCGGATAGGTAGGATGTAAGGGTAGATTTATCATATATAGATATATAGATACCATATACTTGCTGGTTACCGGATAGGTAGGATGTAAGGGTAGATTTATCATATATAGATATTAGATACCATATACTGTGCTGGTTACGGATAGGTAGGATGTAAGGTAGATTTATCATATAAGATATATGATACCATATACTGTGCTGGTTACCGGATAGGTAGGATGTAAGGGTAGATTTATCATATATAGATATATAGATACCATATACTGTGCTGGTTACCGGATAGGTAGGATGTAAGGGTAGATTTATCAATATAGATACCATATACTGTGCTGGTTACCGGATAGGTAGGATGTAAGGTAGATTTATCATATATAGATATATAGATATCATATACTGTGCTGGTTACCAGATAGGTAGGATGTAAGGGTAGATTTATCATATATAGATATATAGATACCATATACTGTGCTGGTTACCGGATAGGTAGGATGTAAGGGTAGATTTATCATATATAGATATATAGATACCATATACTGTGCTGGTTACCAGATAGGTAGGATGTAAGGGTAATTTATCATATATAGATATATAGATCCATTATCTGTGCTGGTTACCGATAGGTAGGATGTAAGGGTTAGATTTATCATATATAGATATATAGATATCATATACTGTGCTGGTTACCAGATAGGTAGTGTGTAAGGGTAGATTTATCTATATAGATATATAGATACCATATACTGTGCTGGTTACCAGATAGGTAGAGATAAGGGTAGATTTATCATATATAGATACCATATACTGTGCTGGTTACCAGATAGGTAGGATGTAAGGGTAGATTTATCCTATATAGATATTAGATATCATATACTGTGCTGGTTACCAGATAGGTAGGATGTAAAGGTAGATTTATCATATATAGATATATAGATACCATATACTGTGCTGGTTACCGATAGGTAGATGCAAGGGTAGATTATCTATATAGATATATAGATACCATATACTGTGCTGGTTACCAGATAGGTAGGATGTAAGGGTAGATTTATCCTATATAGATATATAGATATCATTACTGTGCTGGTTACCAGATAGGTAGGATGTAAAGGTATTATCATATTAGATATATAGATACCATATACTGTGCTGGTTACCGGATAGGTAGGATGCAAGGGTAGATTTATCCTATATAGATATATAGATATCATATACTGTGCTGGTTACCGGATAGGTAGGATGTAGGGTAGATTATCATATATATAGATATATAATATCATATACTGTGCTAGTTACCAGATAGGTAGGATGTAAGGGTAGATTTATCATATATATAGATATATAGATACCATATACGGTGCTGGTTACCGGATAGGTAGGATGTAAGGTAGATTTATCATATATAGATATAGATACATATACTTGTCTGGTTACCGGATAGTAGGATGTAAGGTAGATTTATCATATATAGATACATAGATATCATATACTGTGCTGGTTACCGGATAGGTAGGATATAAGGGTAGATTTCTCATATAGTATATAGATATCATATACTGTGCTGGTTACCGATAGGTAGGTGTAAGGTAGATTTATCATATATATAGATATATAGATACCATATACTGTGGCTGGTTACCAATAGGTAGGATGTAAGGGTAGATTTATCATATATAGATATCAATACTGTGCTGGTTACCAGATAGGTAGGATGTAATGGTAGATTTATCATATATATATATAGATATCATATACTGTGGCTGTTACCAGATAGGTAGGATGTAAGGGTAAAAGGATTGGCTAGAGGCTACTAGTGGGTGTGACCAACTGTAACAAGTTCCTGCAGTATCTTAGGACTGAGCATGTGTAAAGAACATAATGGTCAGTGACCACACTGTGTGATACTGGAACACTGGGAAACCTCATGTTAGATGATGTCGCTTTTCTTGTGTTTCGGTATTGGGTCTTTCGGATGTACCAATTGCTCGGTTTAAAGCAGACAGGGATACGGTGTTTTTTGAAAACACTGTATCCCTGTCTGCTTTAAACCGAGCAACACGTTGAGGCAGCAATTGGTACATCCAAAAGACCCAATACCGAAACACAAGAAAAGCGACATCATATACGCAGTGCAGTGCAGTGAAGAATGCTCTGATTTGTATGTGGGGGAGACCAAACAACAACTGCATCAACATATGGCCCAGCACAGAAGAGCCAATTCCTCGGGTCAGGACTCAGCCATGTACCTGCATCTTAAGGATAAAGGACATACCTTTGAAGATTGTAATGTTAACATATTGGCAAAGGAACGTGACTGGTTCAAGAGAGGTGTTAAGGAGGCCATTTATGTGAAAATAAAGAAACCAAGCCTAAATAGAGGTGGGGGGGTCCGACACCATCTGTCTGCCATGTACAATGCTGTTTTGACACCTTACTCTGGGAGTTCCTATAACACCTCTTAGCCACTATCTAATCACGCCCTTAACACCTGGCTGTGATATGCTAATTGGGATTTTCCAGGGTAATAATTGCCGGGACAGATTCTTGTACAAGTCATTCTGAATTGAGAAAGCCAGTCGGATGACTAGAGAAACGTCTTCAAGAACTAAACTTCAAGTCCAGTTGATCTAATTGAATACAACATATATACTATGACCTGGATGAATGAGAACCTTCATAAGCATATAACTAATAACTGTAATAAAATTGTTAAAATCGGTGCGCGATTATTATACTCCTTATTATTCCTTTATTGGATCAGCCCCTGGGAAGGTGTGCTGAAGTTACGTTTGGAATAATTATCATAGAAGAAACCAAGGTTTGGGGGTGACCCTTTGATTTTAAAGCAGCAGCTAAAGAATTCTCTTGCTTGCTAGGTTGTTCCAGACATTTTCCATCCCCTTTGAGGTTCCTTATTAGATTCCTGTGTTTATTCCCGGGAACTGGTAACACTTTTTGGACCTTTGATTTTACAAGTGTTCATCTTCTCATTAATAACCAAATAAATAAACAGGGGAAGTTAATAGGATGCGGTGACCAGATGGCATCAATGTAAACTAGTGGAAAAGAATAGATCTTGATGGTCCTGACATAATAAAGGGGAAAACCTTGACCTTGAACATACACAGAGAGATTCCATAAAAGTTCTTATCGTTAAAAATGGTGCTAATTTTGCCCCAACCAATCAGATATTATTTAACATTTGACATTCAAAAAAAACTTTTATTGAATAACCCTGATAAACTCCTTGCAGATGTTTCCAAGGGTGGAATTGAACTCAGGACTTCAGTGTTGCAAGGCATCAGTGCAAACCACTGAGCCACCGTGCTTCCCCTGGAGCACTTACCTGGAGTCTCCGCCTCCAGAATGCCCCTTTTCGTCCCCCATACCCCTAACCTTGGCTCTTTTATGACGTATTACACATCATGCGCACTGCCACACCCCTAAATTTGCCTCCTCCAAGCCCTTTTGATGACATTTTCCACATCATGCCGGCCCACCACGCACCACCCTGCCCGGAAGCCACATTTGGCAGGGTGGGATGTCTGATGATTAGAGCATTTAAAGAGACAAAGGTTCACAAATACATTTCAGGTTGATTAATATTGCACAGATCATTGTATCAGATTATCATCAAGTACTACAGCGGAACCATTATTTGTAGTGAAGATTGGACCTGGGGCTTTTAGAAAGGTGCAGATGGAGTGCTGGGTATTTCATTGATTATTCCGGATGTTGGAGATGAATATGTGTGGAAAACCTTGCCCTAGGTTCACAGCCTCTCCTTAAGGGTTAGGGGATTTTAGTTTTCATATACAGCCATATTGCACCCAGAAATGGAAAGTCCCATTCAACTATTTCTTATTCTAGAGAAAGATAAAATGGACAGTAACACGCTACCCTTTTATCTGCCTTGCCAAATGTAATATTCAGTATCCTACTGGGTATCGCCATTACGCCATGCTTAGCACCTTGTGACAATGTTCAATTGAAAATACAGGATCAAACATTTCCATATTAGATGAAATATGAAGCCCAATTAACGCGTTATACTCGCATCTCCTCCACTCCTCAGAATTGCAGAGGAACAGATGTTTAACCGAGGGCTTGAGAGTATCTAGGGGAGAAACCCATGGCAGAGATATTGAACAGCAAAGCTTTGGAGATGAAAGGCTCAAGGCTCTTCATCCTGTCAAGCACTTCAAACTCGCTGGAGGTTATATACTTTGTTTCAAAGAAACTGTATGTAATTAAGTCAATGAAAAATAAAACACTGGGTTTTATCATGTAACAGGTACGTTGATTGCCTTTGATGTTGAGTTTCTTTTTGACCCGGTTTTGTGTATTTCGGTCAACAGATTGCACACCTCCTATACGTTGTATATATAATCCTGTAGCAGCATATAGTGGATTTAGAAATGTATGTGAAAATCATTTCTGTATCTCATTGTTGTAATAAATCTTTCACAATTTGTAATGAGATAGGATACAATTCTTATTTCTAAAAACCTTCATTATTATCAAGAAATTTTAAAAGGGAATCAAAACTGAAAAATATATATATTGTTTGTTTGTTTTTTAATTGCCCATTACTGGAAACTAAAATTCTCCCCAACTACCACTTTTTTTTGTTGAATTGCCCCCTATTTCTTTAGATATCCAGTCTGAACCATCTTACATTTCAGCTGTCAATCAAGTTCCTTATTATCATAAAGTCTTCTGCTATGGTCATTAAGAGGTGACAGTTTGTATGTGTGAAATGCATTATGCTGGCTCATACCGATTAGTGAGCATGCTTGCCTTCACAGAGAGTCGTGTCTGATAAAGGGGGTGTTGGTTAAAAGTGGGAGGGGGATACTTAATCTGAGCACAACAATTACTGGATTAAAGGCAAAACATGCACCTCGAAGTGTTTGCTACTTAAATGTATTTAATTAAAGATTAAGATGAGGCAAGACTACCCAGGGTGAGGACCTAAACCACTAGGTCCTAACCTGTGGTATTACCTTAGATTGCAAAGAATCTTTAATTTAAAGTCTTAATTGCCAAATAAGCTGTGGCCCACCCCAGTCCAGGATCCATTCAATGGAAAAACACACTTCTGGAAGAGTCATGCGTCTTTCCATTGGAAAGGCCATAAGCTGAAAGGAAGGTGAAGCTAGACTTGGACTTCATTTGAGACTTTTTGTTCTCTACAATCAGGGATAATCCCAGGAGTGAGTAACTAGGAGAAAGGAGTGGAGTTGGCGGTTAAATTAATTAATTTCAAGGAAATTCCCTTTTATCTTTGAAACATAACCCTCTTTTTGTTAAATGTGTCAGTGTCAGGCATATAACATCAATTACGGCAGCTGTGCAGTTAACTTCCACCTTTGCCACGCATTCCACCACAATGATGGAGTTTTTAATTCACGTTACATGATATATCAACTCATGGTGAATCGCCCTGTTATTTCTTATCATGTATCACTATCATGTTTGTTTATTATAATGGTCATCATTGATACCCATCATAGTGATGACACCGCCAAATCATCCCTAGCAGTTTTACCTACCAATGTTCCCGCAATGTTTTATGGTTGGTTCATGCTTTTCAACCATCATCATGGCCATTATATAAATAATGATGGCTGCATTAAAACCCCAATGTAAACTAATGCTGCTTTAAAAGTATCAGTCTCTGTATTTACCGATATGGACCCTTTATAAATACCGTCCAAGGCTCCCAGGGATAAATGATATGAATTAGAATAACACTAGTGTAGAACACAAGTCCATCAGAGAAGGACACAGGGTAAATCATATATGAAAGCCCCATTCTCTGCCACGGATAATATTCTGTACATGTCCAATATCCATAATGAACGTGTCAATGATATATGTTAGTATTAGATATTAGTATGGTATTACCATGTCTTATCACAGTGTTACGGTGTCTCCATGACTTTCTTTCTTCTGTAATTAAAATCTTGACATTTATTTTTCTCTCTTTTGTGCTCCTCAATGATTTCACTAAAAATCTATGATGGTATCAATGACCATTAAAAGTGTATAAACAGCAATTATCAGAGAAATCCTTTGTGTTAGTCCTTGGGTTACCAATGTGACAAGTGTATCCAATAAAACATGGGTCATATTAAATTACCATGTGCGACTTCACTGATGGATCATAAGATGCAACTACTGCCTTACAAGGTGGCCAGATGTAAGGGTAGATTTATCATATATAGATACCATATACTGTGCTGGTTACCAGATAGGTAGGATGTAAGGGTAGATTTATCATATATAGATATATAGATACCATATACTGTGCTGGTTATCAGATAGGTAGGATGTAAGGGTAGATTTATCATATATAGATATATAGATACCATATACTGTGCTGGTTACCAGATAGGTAGGATGTAAGGGTAGATTTATCATATATAGATATATAGATACCATATACTGTGCTGGTTACTGGATAGGTAGGATGTAAGGATTAGATTATCATATATAGATTATAGATACCATATACTGTGCTGGTTACGAGATAGGTAGGATGTAAGGGTAGATTTATCATATATAGATATATAGATACCATATACTGTGCTGGTACCAGATAGGTAGGATTAAGGGTAGATTTATCATATATAGATATATAGATACATATACTGTGGGTTACCAGATAGGTAGGATGTAAGGGTAGATTTATCATATATAGATATATAGATACATATACTGTGTGGTTACGAATAGGTAGGATGTAAGGGTAGATTTATCAATATAGATATATAGATACATAACTGTGTGGTTACGGATAGGTAGGATGTAAGTAGATTTATCATATATAGATATATAGATACCATATACTGTGCTGGTTACCAGATAGGTAAGATGTAAGGGTAGATTTATCATATATAGATACCATATACTGTGCTGGTTACCGGATAGGTAGGATGTAAGGGTAGATTTATCATATATAGATATATAGATACCATATACTGTGCTGGTTACCAGATAGGTGGGATGTAAGGCTAAATTTAAACCTGCTAATTAAGGTTTCTTGACGTAGACAGAGCCAGATTAAGACCAAATGGGGCCCAAGGCACCAGTCAGATTTTTGGGGCCCCCTATAACATTCCATTACACAAATATCACTGTTGTAACTGTCACATTATTTGTAGAGAAAGGAAAGTAAAAGCAAGATTGCTTTTTTATTGCAGTTTACTCTCACCAACCCTCCCTTGGCACAAATTCAGGGGGTATTTGCTGGTGGTGACTGGTGCCAGAGCAGGATGTGCTGGTGGTGCTAGGGGTGGGATATATGCTATGACAACTCTAGAATATCGATATATAGATCCATATACTGTGCTGGTTACCAGAAGTAGGATGTAAGGGGAGATTTATCATAATATATTAGATACCATATACTGTGCTGGTACCAGATAGGTAGATATAGGTAGGATGTAAGGGTAGATTTATCATATATAGATATATAGATACCATATACTGTGCTGGTTACCGGATAGGTAGGATGTAAGGGTAGATTTATCATATATAGATATATAGATATCATATACTGTGCTGGTTACCAGATAGGTAGGATGTAAGGGTAGATTTATCATATATAGATATATAGATATCATATACTGTGCTGGTTACCGGATAGATAGGATGTAAGGGTAGATTTATCATATATATATAGATATCATATACTGTGCTGGTTACCAGATAGGTAGGATGTAAGGGTATATTTATCATATATAGATATATAGATACCATATACTGTGCTGGTTACCAGATAGGTAGGATGTAAGGCTAAATTTAAATCTACTAATTGAGGTTTCTTGACGTAGAGAGAGGGGAATAGAATTCCAAAGGATGGGAGCCGTGAGAGAGAAAGGAGAGAGGATCAGTACGAGTGTGACTGTACTGTGCAATGTGTCTACTCGTGCCATGTACTGTGTTTAGAAGGATTTCGAAGTGT
>CM033469.1:408061840-408155081 GCA_019447015.1 Hymenochirus boettgeri | reverse complement strand
TATATAGCAATCGAACCCTTACAGATCCGACCTATCTGTTAACCAGCACAGATATGGTATCTATATATCTATATATGATAAATCTAACCCTTAATCCTACCTATCTGGTAACACACAGTATATGGTATCTATATATCTATATATGATAATCTACCCTTACATCCTACCTATCTGGTACCAGCACAGTATATGATATCTATATATCTATATATGATAATCTACCTTACATCCTACCTATCTGGTAACCAGTACACAGTATATTGGTATATCTATATATCTATATATGATAAATCTACCTTACATCCTACCTATCTGGTAACCAGCACGTATGGTATCTATATATCTATATATGATAAATCTACCCTTACATCCTACCTATCTGGTAACCAGCCAGTATATGGTATCTATATATAGATAAATCTACCCTTACATCCTACCTATCTGGTAACCAGCACAGTATATGATATCTATATATCTATATATGATAATCTACCCTTACATCCTACCTATCTGGTAACCACACAGCATATGGTCTATATATCTATATATGATAAATCTACCCTTACATCCTCCTATCGGTAACCAGCAAGTATATGGTATCTATATATCTATATTGATATTATCTACCCTTACATCCTACCTATCCGGTAACCAGCACTATATGGTATCTATAATCTATATATGATAATCTACCCTTACATCCTACCTATCCGGTAACCAGCACAGTATATGGTATCTATATATCTATATATGATAAATCTACCCTTAACATCCTACCTATCGGTAACCAGCACAGTATATGGTATCTATATCTAATATGATAAATCTAACCTTACATCCTACCTATCTCGGTAACCAGCACGTATATGGTATCTATATATGATAAATCCCCTTACATCCTACCTATCCGGTAACCAGCCAGTATATGGTATCTATATATCTATATATGATAATCTACCCTTACATCCTACCTATCGGTAACCAGCACAGTATATGTATCTATATATCTATATGATAAATCTACCCTTACATCCTACCTATCTGTAACAGCAACAGTATATATCTCTATATCTATATATGATAAATCAACCCTTACATCCTACCTATCCGGTAACCAGCACAGTATATGGTATCTATATACTATATATGATAAATCTACCCTTACATCCTCCTATCCGGTAACCAGACAGCATATGGTATCTAATATAATATGATAATCTAACCCTTAATCCTACCTATCCGGTAACCAGCACAGTATATGGTATCTATTATCTATATATGAAATCTACCCTTACATCCTACCTACTGGTAACCAGCACAGTATATGGTATCTATATATCTATATATGATAAATCTACCCTTACATCCTACCTATCTGGTAACCAGCACAGTATATGGTATCTATATATGAATAAATCTAACCCTTACATCCTACCTATCCGGTAACCAGCACAGTATATGGTATCTATATATCTAAATATGATAATCTAACCCTTACATCCTACCTATCTGGTAACCAGCACAGTATATGGTATCTATATATCTATACATTATAAATCTACCCTTACAATCCTACCTATCCGGTAACCACACAGTATATGTATCTAATATCTATATATGTAAATCTACCCTTACATCCTACCTATCCGGTAACCACCAGTATATGGTATCTATATATCTATATATGATAAATCTACCCTTACATCCTACCTATCCGGTAACCAGCACAAGATATGGTATCTATATATGAAAATCTACCCTTACATCCTACCTATCCGGTAACCAGCACAGTATAAGTATCTATATATCTATATATGATAAATCTACCCTTACATCCTACCTATCCGGTAACCAGCACAGTATATGTATCTATATATGATAATCTAACCCTTACATCCTCCTATCCGGTAACCAGCACAGTATATGATATCTATATATCTATATATATAATCTACCCCTTACATCCTACCTATCCGGTAACCGCACAGTATATGGTATCTATATATCTATATATGATAATCTAACCCTTACATCCTCCTATCCGGTAACCAGCACAGCATATGGTATCTATATATCTGATAAATCTACCCTTACATCCTACCTATCCGGTAACCAGCACAGTATAGGTATCTATATATCTATATATGATAAATCTACCCTTACATCCTACCTATCCGGTAACCAGCACAGTATATGGTATCTCTATATAGATAAATCTACCCTTACATCCTCCCTTTCCGGTAACCAGCACATATATGGTATCTATATATCTATATATGATAAATCTACCCTTACTCATACCTATCTGGTAACCGCACATATATGGTATCTATATATCTATATATGATAATCTACCCTTACATCCTACCTATCTGGTACAAGCCACAGTATATGATATCTATATATCTATATATGATAATCTACCCTTACATCCTACCTACTGGTAACCAGCACAGCATATGGTATCTATATTATCTATATATGATAAATCTACCCTTACATCCTACCTATCCGGTAACCCGCACAGTATATGGTATCTATATATATAATCTCCCCTACTACATCCTACCTATCTGGTAACCACCACAGATAATATGGTATCTATATATCTATATATGATAAATCTACCTTACATCCTACCTATCGGTAACCAGCACAGTATATGGTATCTATATATCTATATATATAAATCTACTTTACATCCTACCTATCTGGTAACCAGCACAGTATAAGGTATCTATATATCTATATATGATAATCTACCCTTACATCCTACCTATCTGGTAACCAGCACAGTATATTGTATCTATACTCTAATATGATAAATCTACCCTTACATTCTACCTATCTGGTAACCAGCACAGTATTGGATCTATATATCTATATATGATAAATCTAGCCTTACATCCTACCTATCTGGTAACCAGCACAGTATATGGTATCTTATATATCTATATATGATAAATCTACCCTACCATCCTACCTATCCGGTAACCAGCACAGTATATGTATCTATATATCTATATATGATAAATCTACCCTTACATCCTACCTATCCGGTAACCAGCACAGTATATGGTATCTATATACTATATATGATAAATCTACCCTTACATCCTACCTATCTGGTACCAGCACAGTATATGAATCTATATATCTATATATGATAAATCTACCCTTACATCCTACATCCGGTAACCAGCACAGTATATGGTATCTATATACTATATATGATAATCTACCCTTACATCCTACCTATCTGGTACCAGCACAGTATATGTATCTATATATCTATATATAATAAATCTACTTACTCCTACCTATCCGGTAACCAGCACAGTATAATGATTCTATATATCTATATATGATAATCTACCTTACATCCTACCTATCCGGTAACCAGCACAGTATATGGTATCTATATATCTATATATGATAAATCTACCCTTACATCTACCTATCCGGTACCAGCACAGTTAGGTATCTATATATCTATATATGATAAATCTACCCTTACATCCTACCTATCCGGTAACCAGCACAGTATATGGTATCTATATAATCTATATATGATAAATCTACCCTTACATCCTACCTCCCGGTACCAGCACAGTATATGGTATCTATATATCTATATATAATAAATCTACCCTTACATCCTACCTATCCGGTAACCAGCACAGTATATGGTATCTATATATCTATATATGATAAATCTACCCTTACATCCTCTACCTATCGGTAACCAGCACAGTATATGGTATCTATATATCTATATGATAAATCTACCCTTACATCCTACCTATCGGTAACCAGCACAGTAATGGTATCTATATCTATATAGATAAATCTACCCTTCAATCCTACCAATCCGGTAACCAGCACAGTATATGGTATCTATATATCTAATATGATAAATCTACCCTTACATCCTACCTATCGGTAACCAGCACAGTATATGACTATATATCTATATGATAACTACCCTTACATCCTACCTATCGGTAACCAGCACAGTATATGTATCTAATATCTATATATGATAATCTGCCTTACATCCTACCTATCTGGTAACCCACAGATATGATATCTATATCTATATATGATAAATCTACCCTTACATCTACCTATCTGGTAACCAGCACAGTATATTGGTATCTATATATCTATATGATAAATCTAACCCTTACATCCTACCTATCGGTAACCAGCACAGTATATGGTATCTATATATCTATATATAATAAATCTACCCTTACATCCTACCTATCCTGTAACCAGCACAGTATATGATATCTATATATCTATATATGATAAATCTACCCTTACATCCTATCCGGTAACCAGCACAGTATATGATACTACATATCTATAATGATAATCTACCTTACATCCTCCTATCTGTAACCAGCACAGTATATGGTATCTATATATCTATATATGATAAATCTAACCCTTACATCCTACCTATCTGGTAACCAGCACAGTATATGGTATCTATATATCTATATATGATAAATCTACCCTTACATCCTACCTATCCGGTAACCAGCACAGTATATGGTATCTATATATCTATATATGATAAATCTACCCTTACATCCTACCTATCCGGTAACCAGCACAGTATATGGTATCTATATATCTATATATATAATAAATCTACCCTTACATCCTACCTATCCGGTAACCAGCACAGTATATGGTATCTATATATCTATATAGATAATCTAACCCTTACATCCTACTATCCGGTAACAGCGCATATATCTGTATCTATATATGATAAATCTAACCCTTACATCCTACCTATCTGGTAACCAGCACAGTATATGGTATCTATTATCTATATATGATAAATCTAACCATTACATCCTACCTATCTGTAACCAGCACAGTATTGGTATCTATATATCTATATATGATAAATCTACCCTTACATCCTACCTATCGGTAACCAGCACGTATATGGTATCTATATATCTATATATGCTAAATCTACCCTTACATCCTACCTATCGGGTAACCAGCACAGTATATGGTATCTATACTATATATGATAAATCTACCCTTACATCCTACCTATCTGGTAACCAGCACAGTATATGTATCTACATATCTATATTGATAATATCTAGCCTTACATCCTACCTATCTGGTAACCAGCACAGTATATGTATCTATATATCTATATATGATAAATCTACCCTTACATCCTACCTACTGGTACCAGCACAGTATATGGTATCTATATATCTATATATAGATAATCTACCCTTACATCCTACCTATCCGTAACCAGCACAGTATATGATATCTATATATCTATAATGAGAAATCTACCCTTACATCCTACCTATCCGGTAACCAGCACAGTATATGGTATCTATATATCTATATATGATAAATCTACACCCTTACATCCTACCTATCTGGTAACCAGCACAGTATATGTATCTATATATCTATATATGATAAATCTACCCTTACATCCTACCTATCCGGTAACCAGCACAGTATATGGTATCTATATATCTTATGATAAATCTACCCTTACATCCTACCTATCCGTGTAACCAGCACAGTATATGGTATCTATATATATCTATATATATAAATCTAATCTACCTTACATCCTACCTATCCGGTAACCAGCACAGTATATGGTATCTATATATCTATATATGATAATCTACCCTTACATCCTACCTATCCGGTACCAGCACAGTATATGGTATCTATATATCTATATATGATAAATCTACCCTTACATCCTACCTATCCGGTAACCAGCACAGTATATGGTATCTATATATCTATATATGATAAATCTACCCTACCCTACATCCTACCTATCGGTAACCAGCACAGTATATGGTATCTATATATCTATATATGATAAATCTACCCTTACATCCTACCTATCCGGTAACCAGCACAGATATGGTATCTATATATCTATATATGATATCACTCCTTACATCCTACCTATCGGTAACCAGCACAGTAATGGTATCTATATATCTATATATGATAAATCTACCCTTACATCCTACCTATCGGTAACCAGCACAGTATATGGTATCTATATATCTATATATGATAATCTACCCTTACATCCTACCTATCTGGTACCAGCACAGTATATGGTATCTATATATCTATATATGATAAATCTACCCTTACTACTACCTATCCGGTAACCAGCACAGTATATGATATCTATATATCTATATATGATAAATTCTACCCTTACATCCTACCTCTCCGGTAACCAGCACAGTATATATATCTATATATCTATATATGATAAATCTACCCTTACATCCTACCTCTCCGGTACCAGCACAGTATATGTGTCTATATATCTATATATGATAAATTAACTCCTTACATCCTACCTATCGGTAACCAGCACAGTATATGGTATCTATATATCTATATATGATAAATCTCCCTTACATCCTACCTATCCGGTAACCAGCACAGTATATTGGTATCTATATATCTATATGATAATCTACCCTTACATCCTACCTATCCGGTAACCAGCACAGTATATGGTATCTATATATCTATATATGATAAATCTACCCTTACATCCTACCTATCCGGTAACCAGCCAGTATATGATATCTAATATCTTATATGATAAATCTACCCTTACATCCTACCTATCCGTAACCAGCACAGTATATGATCTCTATATCTATATATGATAAATCTACCCTTACATCCTACCTATCCGGTACCACACAGTATATGGTATCTATATATCTATATATGATAAATCTACCCTTACATCCTACCTATCCGGTAACCAGCACAGTATATGTATCTATATATCTATATATGATAAATCTACCCTTACATCCTACCTATCCGTAACCAGCCAGTATATGGTATCTATATATCTATTATGATAAATCTACCCTTAAACATCCTACCTATCCGGTAACCAGCCAGTATATGATATCTATTAGTCTATATATGATAAATCTACCCTTACTCCTACCTATCTGGTAACCAGCACAGTATATGATATCTATATATCTTATATGATAAATCTACCCTTACATCCTACCTATCCGGTAACCGCACAGTATATGTATCTATATATCTATATATATAAATCTACCCTTACATCCTACCTATCCGGTAACCAGCACATTATATGTATCTATATTCTATATATGATAAATCTACCCTTACATCCTACCTATCCTTAACCAGACACAGTTATTGGTATCTATATATCTATAATGATAAATCTACCCTTACATCCTCCTATCCGGTAACCACGCAGTATATGTATCTATATTTCTATATATGATAAATCTACCCTTACATCCTACCTATCCGGTACCCGCACAGTATATGATATCTATATATCTATATATGATAATCTACCCTTACATCCTACCTTCGGTAACCAGCACAGTATATGGTATCGAATATCTATATATGATAATCTACCCTTACATCCTACCTATCCGGTAACCAGCACAGTATATGATATCTATATATCTATATATGATAAATCTACCCTTACATCCTACCTATCCGGTAACCAGCACAGTATATGGTATCCTATATATCTATATAGATAAATCTACCCTTACATCCTACCTATGGTAACCAGCACAGTATATGGTATCTATATATCTATATATGATAAATCTACCCTTACATCCTACCTATCCGGTAACCAGCACGTATTGTATCTAATATCTATATATGATAAATCTATACCCTTACATCCTACCTATCTGTAACCACCAGTATATGGTATCATATATCTATATATGATAAATCTACCCTTACATCCTACCTATCGGTAACCAGCACAGTATATGGTATCTATATATCTATATATGATAAATCTACCCTTACATCCTACCTATCTATAACCAGCACAGTTATATGAATATCTATAATGATAAATCTACCCTTACATCCACCTATCGTAACCAGCACAGTATATATATCTATATATGATAAATCTACCCTTACATCCTACCTATCCGGTAACCACACAGTAATATGGTATCTTAATATCTAATATAAACTACCTTACATCCTACTCTCTAACCAGCACAGTATATGGTATCTATATATCTATATATGATAAATCTACCCTTCATCCTACCTACTGGTAACCACACAGTATATGGTATCTATAATCTATATATGATAAATCTACCCTTAATCCTACCTATCCGGTAACCGCACAGTATATGGTATCTATATATCTATATATGATAAATCTACCCTTACATCCTACCTATCTGGTAACCAGCACAGTATATGGTATCTATATACTATATATGATAATCTACCCTTACATCCTACCTTCGGGTAACCAGCACAGTTATGTATCTAATATCTTTATGATAAATCTACCTTACCTCATCCTACCTATCTGGTAACCAGCACAGTATAATGGTATCTATATATCTATATATGATAATCTAACCCTTACATCCTACCTATCGGTAACCAGCACAGTATATGGTATCTATATATCTATATATGATAAATCTACCCTTACATCCTACCTATCTGTAAACCAGCACAGTTATGGTATCTATATATCTATATATGATAATCTACCTTACATCCTACCTATCTGGTAACCAGCACAGTATATGGTATCTATATATCTATATATGATAAATCTACCTTACATCCTACTATCGGTAACCAGCACATTATATGGTGATCTATATATCTATATATGATAAATCTACCCTTACAATCCTACCTATCCTGTAACCAGCACAGTATATGATATCTATATATCTATATATGATAAATCTACCCTTACATCCTCCTATCTGGTAACCAGCACGTATATGATATCTATATATCTATATATATAATCTACCCTTTCATCCTACCTATCTGGTAACAGCACAGTAATGGTATCTATATATCTATATATGATAATCTACCCTTACACCCTACCTATCTGTTAACCAGCAGTATATATATCTATATACTATATATAATAAATCTACCCTTACATCCTACCTATCTGTAACCAACAGTATGATATCTATATATCTATATATAAATCTACCCTTACATCCTACCTATCCGGTAACCAGCACAGTATATGGTATCTATATACTATATATGATAATCTACCCTTACTCCTACCTTCCTGGTAACAGCACACAGTATATGGTATCTAATATCTATATATGATAAATCTACCCTTACATCCTACCTATCGGTAAACCAGCACAGTATATGTATCTATATATCTATATATGATAAATCTACCCTTACATCCTACCTAAAGACCTAAAATCCGTAACCAGCACAGTATATGGTATCTATATATCTATATATGATAATCTCCTTACATCCTACCTATCGGTAACCAGCACAGTATATGGTATCTATATCTCTATATATATAATCTACCTTAACTCCTACCTATCCGGTAACCAGCCCAGTATATATGGTATCTATATATCTATATATGATAAATCTACCCTTACATCCTACCTATCGGTAACCACCAGTATATGATATCTATATTCTATATATGATAAATATACCCTTACATCCTACCTATCTGGTAACCAGCACAGTATATGATATCTATATATCTATTATGAAAATCTACCCTTACATCCTACCTATCCGTAACCCGCACAGTATATGGTATCTATATATCTATATATGAATAAATCTACCCTTAATCCTACTATCCGTAACCAGCCCAGTATATGATATCGATATATCTATATATGATAAATCTACCCTTACATCTACCTATCGGTAACCAGCACAGTTATGTATCTATATATCTATATATGATAATCTACCCTTACACCTACCTATCCGATAACAGCACGTATATGTATCTATATATCTATATATGATAAATCTACCCTTACATCTACCTATCTAGGTAACCAGCACAGTATATGGTATCTATATATCTATATATGAGATAAATCTACCCTTACATCCCACCTATCCGGTAACCCGCACAGTATATGGTATCTATATATCTATATATAAATCTACCCTTACATCCTACCTATCCGGTAACCAGCACAGTTATGGTCTCTATATATGATAAATCTACCCTTACATCCTACTCTCCGGTAAACCAGCACAGTATAGGTATCTATATATCTATATCTGATAAATCTACCCTTCCATCCTACCTATCCGGTAACCAGCACAGTATATGGTATCTATATATATGAAATCTACCCTTACTCCACCTATCCGGTAACCAGCACAGTATATGATATCTATATATCTATATATGATAAATCACCCTTACATCCTACCTATCCGGTAACCAGCCCAGTATTGGTATCTATATATCTATATATATAATCTACCCTTACATCTACCTATCCGGTAACCAGCACAGTATATGGTATCTATATATCTATATATATGATAAATCTACCCTTACTCCTCCTATCCGGTACCAGCACAGATATGGTATCTTATATCTATATATGATAAATCTACCCTTACATCCTACCTATCCGGTAACCACAGTCATATGGTATCTATATTGATAAATCTACCTTACATCCTACCTATCTGGTAACCAGCACAGTATATGGTATCTATATATCTATATATGATAAATCTCACCCTAATCCTACCTATCTGGTACCAGCACAGTATTGGTATCTATATATCTATATATGATAAATTCCCTTACATCCTACCTATCTGTAACCAGCACAGTATATGTATCTATATATCTATATATGATAATCACCCTTACATCCTACCTATCCAGTAACCAGCACAGTATATGGTATCTATATATCTTATATGATAAATCTACCCTTACATCCTACCTATCGGTAACCAGCACAGTATATGGTATCTATATATCTATATATGATAATACCCTTACACTCTACCTATCCGGTAACCAGCACAGATATGGTTCTATATATATATATCTATCTCCCTTACATCCTACCTATCTGGTAACCAGCACAGTATATGGTATCTATATCTATATATAAATCTACCCTACATCCTACCTATCCGGTAACCAGCACAGTATATGATTCTATATATCTATATATGATAAATCTACCCTTACTCCTACCTATCCGATAACCAGCACAGTATATGATATCTAATATATCTATATGATAAATCTACCCTTACATCCTACCTATCTGGTAACCAGCACAGTATATGATATCTATATACTATATATTGATAAATCTACCCTTACATCCTACCTATCTGGTAACCGCCAGTATATATATCTATAATCTATATATGATAAATCTACCTTACATCCTACCTATCTGGTAACCAGCACAGTATATGATCTCTATTATCCTATTATGATACATCACCCTTACATCCTACCTATCTGGTAACCAGCACAGTATATGATATCTATTTATCATATGATAAACTACGCCTTACTCCTACCATATATAGATATATAGATATCATATACTGTGCTGGTTACCAGATAGGTAGGATGTAAGGGTAGATTTAAACCTGCTAATTGAGGTTTCTTGACGTAGAGAGAGGGGAATAGAATTCCAGAGGTCAGGAGCCACAAGAGAGAAAGGTTTAAGGTGAGAGGAAGCAGTACGAGGGGGGGGTCTGTACAGGAGAAGGTTCTGTGATGAGCGGAGGGTACGGGCAGGAACATATGGGGAGACTAGAGAGGAAATATAAGGAGGAGCAGAGCGAAGGGATATAAATGTTAGGAGAAGGATTATATATACAATACGCTGTTTAACGGGGAGCTTGGTTGTTTTCCGGTTTAGAGGAGATTTGGGATCCTGTTTATTAGAGAGTGAAACAATACGTGTATAGAAAAATATTGTAGTGCCGTATTAATCCAATATATAGATGTAAATAATAAGAGTACTGTGTACTGTGATAGTGTTTCTATGGACTAACAGTTTATTTAGTAGACAAGCTTTCAAGGGCTAAACCCTCTTCATCAGGTCAGAGCAGGACTGATTGTAACAAAGGTTTAACAAAGTAAAAAGCCAGTTCCAGAAGATAAGCAAAACAACAAGGGGGAGAAAAAAAAAGTAAAGACCAAAAGGTGCCCAGGAAAGTGTAGAGGGCAATAAAATGACTGATAACAGGATAGTGAAGTGGTCAAGAAATGCAAGGGGGAGAGAAGGCAGGAAGGACCGCCTTCCGAACTTCCAAACCGCGGATTTCTCGTATTTTCGAAAAAAATTTTTTAATGGATTTTGCAAAGTTCTGACATCTCTACTCCCAAGGTCATAGTGTAGAGGGAGAACAATAAGGGTCCAAGAACAGACCCTGCGGGACCCCCACACCAAGAGGAACCGGAGAAGAGGAATTGCTAGCATAAGATACAGAGTAAGTTCGGTCAGAGAGATAGGATAGAAACCAGGATGTCTCTTCATTCCGAATGCCCAAAGAGTGAAGTATCTTCACAGAACACGTGAATGCCGTAGACCAGAACAGCTCATTGCTGTGGGAGATTTACACAGAGCTATTGCTACATGTCGTTTCTATAGTAAAAGGTTATCTGCCGATATTAGTAGCTGTAAATGATCCTTTATTTGTTGCAGTAATAACATTTCTCTATTAGTAAAATGCCGTATTTATCGGCACTTATTGTCATTGACATAAATTGTGTGTCTCTTACACTCAGAGATGTTAAACGTTAATCCAGTGAACAGACGCCTCTTATCCTCGGACTTATAGCCACGTTGGTTAAATGCGTGTAGTGAACTTTAGGATTTTTCAGCTCAGAAATGTAATTTCATAATTAAAAGATGAGAACGTTGTAGAATTTCTCAGTAAGCCGCATTGTATTTCAGGGAAAATGTCGCATTTTTAATCGCTAGCCATTGAGCAGTCCACACCGAGAGTGCCAATGCTTCTTTCAACCTCTATCCAGCTGTCTTAGGACTGCGATCCCCAATCCCACATTGCCTCTAGAGATGTCCGAACTTCGCAAAATCCGGTCCGCTCGAGGATCCGCGAATATTTGAAAATTCGAAAATCTGCGAGCGGACCTATTAAAATGAAAAAATCCTCAAATACGAGAAATCCTCGTAATTTCGGAAATTTTCGAAAATACGTATTTTCAAGCATTTTCAAAAATACGATAAATCCTCGTAATTTCAAATTTTTTTTCGAAAATACGTATTTCATGCATTTTCGAAAATACGAGATATCCTCGAAATTTCTAAAAATTTTAGAAAACTCGGTTCGGAAAAGTTCGGAAGGCGGAAAAACGGAAAATCCACGATATCCGCTGTTCGCGAACGAGGTAAATCTGCCGCGGATCCGGGTTCAGATCCGCGAACTGGGCCATCACTAATTGCCTCCTGGATATTCTTCCATTTCACATTCCAAACGTTCAGTTCTGTCTCAGTTCTAATTCTAACTCCTATAATATCCTAACAGAGCATTAAAAAAGCAGGGGAAATAATTTGCAGGTTTAAAATACATGTTTCAGTGTAAGTACAGGGTTATGTTACGAAAGGTTTGGGTTTAGAGGGGAAGTTAAAACCAATATTGATTGTAACAATAAACTGTCATTTCTATTGAGGTTTTCTGTCATGTAGGACACAGTATTTCTACGTATATCAAAGCATACAAACACTGGCAAATTCGTTTTTTTTTACTGCCCATTAGTGATGGCCCGGTTCGCGGACCCGGATCAGCGGCGGATTTCCCTCATTCGCGAACGGCGGATATCGCGGATTTTCCGGATTTCCGCCTTCCGAACTTTTCCAAACCGCGTTTTCAAAAATTTTAAAAATTACGAGGATTTCCCAGAAAAACGTATTTTAGAACATTTTTGAAATTACAAGGATTTCACGTATTTTCGAAAAGCATGAAAATACGTATTTTCGAGACAAAAGACAAAACACCCCAAAACAGGCTTATCACCTAGATATCAGATCTTGGGGTAAGGACCTCATCCCTATAATCTTGTAATTGAATAATTTACCCACTGTGTACATACTGTACATAATGATAGATTAATTAGATACACACTGCCCATGGAATTTCATTCTGGGTTCTAGAGATGATAAAACATAGTGCCGAGTGCATTTTAAATACATTTTGCTAACAAAATGGCTGTATGTCACTTTGCCCAAACTTTTGGTAAGATATTTTCATCCATTAAAGGAATAGTTCACTCAAAAAGTAATGTATTGATTGAAGCCCAGGAGGTTAAGGAGCTATGCCTTACCTCCTGTTCTTAAATCAATATCTTAGGAGCCAGGGATGAAGGTGATTATAATTACTTTCCACACGATCCACCGATTGCCGCTTCTGTCTTTAAAGTGAAAGTTCAGTGGAAAATATTATTTTTAAAAATCTTAGTTTATATTATGTATATCTAGTTATTCTACATATTCTCTCCCATTTTGAATAATCAGTTGATTTCATACCCTTTGCTGTTCCCTGCTGTTGACATTAGTGAGCTGACATTTCAGGTTCTAACGGTCCTTCTTCTTCCCAGGATGCACCGTTTCCTTGGAATGTTCCTAGCAGTAATTTCTACTGATTGGCTGTTGGATGGGTCACACATGCTCAGATCTCTACTGAGCAACTGAATCCACCCAGGAGCTGGGTCAAGGGCAAGACCATAACGGTCTCTACTAGGGGTCCTACAAACAGGAAGTCAGTATTTTGGAAGCATTTATTAATACACAGACACAATGCTGAATGGGCAGGTTAAGGTCATTGGGATGGGAAAATAATGTTTTTTCATTATATATGTATTTGCACTGAACTTTCCCTTTAATATTTATTTTTGCAATGTGCTTCATATTTGCATTATATAGGGGAAAGCAGGCAAAGGTAACACTTTATAGCATCAGCACCATTGAGTAAGAGTAGGCTCACTAGTCAGGCAGTCTTGGCCCCACTGGACATAACCCACAACACATTGGCTTCTCTCTCTCAGTGTATGCATCGTGCAAGGGAAAGTGGGTGAAAGGGTAACACTTCAGAGGGTGCCTGTAGAGCTGGGGGGGGGGGGGACTGGGACATATGGCTGAATTTTTTCCACAAGTTCGCTAAATTTCAAAAAATTTAAAATCTTCGAAAGTCCGAAAAGTCAGAGTTCTTTTGAACTTCTAAAATCCGATTCGAACATAAATGTACTTTGAAGAATCTAATGTAAAATGTCGCTGTTATCAAAAAGTTCCAAACACCAACTCTGCAGGAAACCTCCGAGTCCATCTGTAGCTATTAGTAATTATAGTTTATTGTAATTATAGAAAAACGCAACTGAATATTCAGCGGCTTCTAAAGCAATTACGCTCCGAATTTCATATCTATTCATATATTCATATTTGCCAGAAAGTGTTCCCTTCTACAATGCTAATGATCATTCAAATGCAAATGACCTCTGTTTTGAAAGCTGTAATAAGACAAGAAACTAGAGATACGGGAAAATAATAAACGCAATTAGGTAAAAAAAAATACAGTATAGAGAGCATTTGTGGCTATTTTTCTACCAAATTTTTAAAATCATTAACTAAAGGTACAGTAATGAGAAAATATTGTTATATACTGTCAATTGCAAACTGCTGTTTTACAGTTATTACTTGCGAATGGATGTTTTTTCAATGTTTACGGAGCTTTAACTTCCAGGCTATTAATTCTCTACCTCTGCAATCTGTGTGATGTATTTTTGTATTAACACAAAAGGATGTCGTCTGCATACAAATAATGATCTCAAAATACCAAGAAGAATTTTAGCCACTATAAAATACGGGGATTGTGGCTCATTCAATATTGTGTTGAAATTTTGTCAGTGACAATTTGTCAACAACATTGGTAGTTCCACACTTAAAGGACAACTATATTGTAAAAATTAACTTTTTAGAAATGAAAAATACCAGGGATAGAGAGGTAGGGATTGATTATTCCTACCTCCCAATATTGTATCATTGAGGAGCTATAGCATGTACAGTTTTCATCTGCCAGGTTAGTGCCCTGGACCTTCTTGTATTAAAGATAGTGCTGAAGCACCCAGAAAGCCTGGCGAAAGCAGTTTTCTTTGTGCTCCTGATCCTCAGCGAAGTAATAATAATAAGTAGAAAGTACAAATCCTACCTCCCTGACCCAGGTACTTTTCATTTAACTGTTGTAGAAAAAACTTTATACACAAAATACTTCTCCTTTAAACCAGGTTTGGGAAAAAACTATTTTACATCCTTAAGTAGCTACTACAAACGTCTTCTTAATGGGGAGATTGAAACATCTGTGATCTTGATTAGTGCTGTACGGTTTATAAAAGCTTTTACTTTTAGAGAAACAAATCTCAATATTTAGCTAAAAACCCATGAGATGTTCTCATATTGACATTCTATATCGGCTTTTATGCTCTCCTTGGTCCCGGATGACACACGTGTAATATAAGTAAGTGAGTAAATTATTTAGTATGTACTGGAAGCTCACATTAATGTAACTGGGTTAGAGAACAATATTGGTAGATTATACAAATTAAAAACCCATTACAATAGTGCCCTTTAAATTGGAACATATGAACCTTAGATAACAAATTAGTGATTCCAGAATATTCCAAGCTGAAAAAAGATGGAGCACTTGCCTATGTTTAAGAGCGGTGTGTACACTCCAACCTTTGTTACTGTCAGAGTTTGATGTGTTGTTAGTAAAGTTACATTGAATGACAAAGACGTCACATGTCACATATACCATGACCTGGATGAATGAGAACCAGTCCAGCTGATCTAAGTGAATACCACTGATAAACCATGATCTAGATGAATGAGAACCCTCACAAACAGATTGTGCAATGGCTCTAATAATATTTGCTATAATAAAGTTTCCCTCATGTTCCTCATTTTTCTCATCCCAAATTGGTCAGCAGACACCATACACTAAGTGATTATTGTATGATATTAAATATTTTACAACACGATTGCCATTTGTATGGCCTCCTTAATACTCCTAAACCCTTCTCTGGATGTAGCTCACATTTTGGTCTTGGTAAAACATAATAATTTTTACATTAATAAATGGTGGGTCTATGCAATAAAAAATACAAAGCACAAAAGGTATTTGTCAATTTTTTAATCATAGAAATTCTGATCTTATTATTTCAATAATAAAAGCATCTTCCGATAATAATAAAAGCAGTATGTATGTTATATTATCAGAGGGAAAAAACGAGCAACATAATACTGAGATCATAGAACTTTATTTTACGTTCATATCGTTTTTAAATACTTTTTATACCTCCCTTGGGACTCTCTGCGATGACCATATTTTCTGTAAAGAGATATTTTTATTTTTTTTTTATTTTTATTAGCAGGCAACCAATTTCATTTTCTACCAAATATCATAACATTTCCAAATTAAGGTAATTTTTCAATGTACTTGTAAAATCAAGACAATATAAGTGCCGGTTTTATTACGAATTTAAAAACTTAAGCTGTGTTTGAACATTAAATCAACATTTTTTTATTTTTTTTTAAATCTAAGCTCAAAAATAATATTGATATAAAAGATTAGATCCGAAACAAAGCTTATTTGAAAGTGATCTTTCCGATAATGAGGTTTTTAATCTCAATATGCTGTTTTGATTTCTTCTATAACACAAAGCTAAAACACTTAATTGCAACACTTTGCTGTGCTCAGTGGGGGCTTGTTACTTTCAAAGCGAATCTACGAGCTTAGAAGCCCAGCTGGATTTTTTTTGCATCCTTAAAAAAAAAAAAAAAGCTCAAAGGTAGATGCTTCGCTTGCTCCGTTATTGCGTTTTTAGTGTTTTATATAAATATTCCATTAAATGAAAAAGAGCACATGAAAAGACGATTATAGCATGACTAAAAACATCCGATTCCCCAATCTACTTTTGAGAAGCGCATTTTGAAGTAGTAAAAAAATGTAATTGGGGCGGATTCGGTGAATTACTTGGAATATTTCGTTAATTATTTTTGATCTGTGTACAACAAAATTTCGGTCAGATTAACCCCCTGCAACTGATATTCACCAGTCTCAGTTTGACAGTCTCAAGTGCTGTCAAGTGCTGCATTATAGGAAGGTAATAATCACGGACTGTCGCAGTGATTATTACCTTCCTATAATGCAGTGACTGTCGCAGTGATTATTACCTTCCTATAATGCAGTGACTGTCGCAGTGATTATTACCTTCCTATAATGCAGTGACTGTCGCAGTGATTATTACCTTCCTATAATGCAGTGACTGTCGCAGTGATTATTACCTCCTATAATGCAGTGACTGTCGCAGTGATTATTACCTTCCTATAATAGTGACTGTGGCAGTGATTATTACCTTCCTATAATCAGTGACTGTCGCATTGATTATTACCTTCCTATAATGCAGTGACTGTCCGCAGTGATTATTACCTTCCTATAATGCAGTGACTGTCGCAGTGATTATTACCTTCCTATAATGCAGTGACTGTCGCAGTGATTATTACCTTCCTATAATGCAGTGACTGTCGCAGTGATTATTACCTTCCTATAATGCAGTGACTGTCGCAGTGATTATTACCTTCCTATAATGTAGTGACTGTTGCGGTGATTATTACCTTCCTATAATGCAATGACTGTCGCAGTGATATTAACCTTCCTATAATGCAGTGACCGTCGCAGTGATTATTACCTTCCTATAATGCAGTGACCGTCGCAGTGATTATTAACTTCCTATAGTAAATGTATTAATAGAGTAAAATGTGTGTGTTGTGGGTCAGATCTCTCCAGGTCCCTCCGGGTTTCCTCCAAGTAACAATCCTCCCCAAAATGTGTCACAGACATGTTCTTAGATTTCCAAAGATAAAAATAGTGACCTGGTCTCAATGCAATAAATAGAGTTCTAACATCATATTACTATATTATATTACAGTAAATCACCTACAGTCTAACAATCATACTTTCTATATATCCAATATAACCTATATGTATAAGCTGGCCAGCTGGAAATACAAAATGGCATAAAGTTCATACAATATATAGTGGATAATGCACCCCTACTATAAATTATAAGGATATTATAAGTCACAGAGCAATTCCATGACCATATAAAGGCACAAGGCCGCAGGCCAAGTATTTTTATACAGGGCACGGAACTCCAAGGTACTTCTAATATCCATTGAATTTACAGTAGGGGAGCATTATCCATTATAACCTACCCCTGCCCTCTCATTTAAAGAGGGAATAGCAAACACCACACTCCCTGCACCAGATTGTGACAACCCCCCTGGGCTGTTAACTGTCACATGTTCTAAACCCTCCACTCCCCATATCTGTCCGTCTGTCTCTCTATCATCTTTCTAGCACCTATCTGTCTATCTGATATCTATCAGTCAGACAGATATTGGATAGAGACAGACAGACATATATAGATATTAGATAGAACTACAGTACAGACAGACAGACTTTGCAGGACAGTGACAGCAATGAATATATATATATGAGAAACGCAGAGTTACAGTAACGAGGTAATAGCAGCGAGGACAAAACAGTAGGACAGGCAGAAGTTTCACAATTTATAACACTAATCTCTGACTTCCCTTTTAATTTCTATCACTGCTGAGAGCACCTGCCTTCATTCAGTCCCCTATGCTGGGGAGAAAACTGCCACAAAGCAAATGCCCGTAAGTATTTGCCATGGGCTGGAGGGGGGTGCAGGCAGGACTGAAGGGTGGGAGGGAGAGAGAGACCTTCTTTGTCTGTAGCTGCCTTATTTCCGGGTTATAATTGGCACTACTACACATTATTTTTACCTGAATCCCATTGGGATCCACTACAGGGGTAAGTTATATGTATATAATCTTCAGCCCAATGTCCTGCTCCTGCTCCCCCTCCTGTAAAGGTTTTCACTTCCTCTGATCATGTGCGAGCTTGTACAGAGCTTGTATAGCTGGGGAAGCATCTGTAACATCAGCTGTCATGCAGAATGACTGATTCCCAGAAGAAATGGGAAGCAGAGTGCAAGGGACAGGGAGTATTGGGTGTGGAACATTGGCCTTCTGGTACATCTTGCAGGTTTGTAGGCATTGTGTGCTTGGGGTTTCTTGTGTAAAAACATGTTGAATCTAGTAAAATACACTAACCAAAAATCTACAATCTAAGTTTATACTCATAATAGAAGGCAACCAAATATATCAAGTCTGCATGAGGCCACACAGGTCATATAATATTGTGGCGTAAAGTGTATTTCACATTTCCAAGCTTCATTTTCTAATACAAGGTAAATGTATTTTCTAATAGCCTAATATACTGTAAATGAAAGCTTATTGTGGTGTTGTGTTAAAGGCCTTTAGCTTTATCTTACCCATGTTAGCTAATCATCCATCTAAGCTCTTAATAACCTTTCTAGATGCTTCTCCTACCACCAATGTCAATCGACCACCTCTCTAGACTCCTATTTGGAGGAGATTCTTGGTTGAATATTGACACACATCAGCTGTGAACACAACTTGATGCAATGTCAACCCTCTCTTAAAATTGGACATTGGAATCAATCATCTGAATTAACTGCAGTAGGAATATAAAAAGCTTTAAGAAACTGGCTTAATTAATTATTCAAAACCTCTGCCTCCTCCCCATTTCTTCCAATAAAGCTAGGTAGACAAGTCCCATCAGCAGGGATTTATTGACTATCATTCATGTCTATTGCGTGAAATCAGTTGATGAGAGATTGAATGAAATTTTTGGTTAGAAATGACCAATCCTAACACATTACTTGTTTGGTTCTAATGAGTTACGAATCACCCAATTTATGGAATGTTTGAAAAAGGTTTCCATCATTTTTAACAATTGTATTTGAATATTTTAATGCCTGGCAAAAATGGAATCATCTGTACAAAAATGTCTGCAGATAATCTAATCTAGAGCCTTATTGTGAAGATAAATATGACTTGAATATTTTTGGTGGAATATCCAACATTGTGTGGTGTGTGGGTAAAGGTGCCCATACATCTATAAGATTTTACTTACCCGGCCGAGCGCTCACGCGATGTTCCTTCGATCCTGCCGGAACCGCTTCTCCCGATCTTATATTCGGCCGACATGGGATCGCAAAATGAATGGGATTTTGCGATCCCATGTCGGTCAATGTAAGATCGGGAGAAGCGGTTCCGGCAGCATCGATGAACATTGCGTGAGCGCTCGGTCGGGTAAGTAAAATCTTATAGATGTATGGGCACCTTTACACTGTGTAACAGCGTATCAGAGGCTGGCGGAATGTAGGGCAGATCCTTTAATCAGAGTTGGGTGTGTTAGTAACATTGCTAGAGATAAAAAGGAGCATCAGAATACAATGCTCTTTAAACAGTGGATGAAGGTATTTTATGCAGGTAATAGCTGTCACTTCCCTTGTTCACTTTCTTCAATATAAATATAAATATTTCATATTTAAAGGCCATTCTATATGTGCTATAATTATTTGTGTAGAGAGAATAATCCCTGTTTGTATATTTATAGATGAGCTGTTTCTTCCTCTCACAAAATCTGTATACAGTCTGGAGAACTTAAAGGACACTGTGTGTACACTGGGAATTTTTTTAAAACATTTTTATTCATCATTTCAACTGTCATTTGAGTGCCTTATTGTCATAAACCCTTCTGCTGTGTGCAGTTTTGCTGTAGCTGGAATGGTGACAGTTGGTATGTGTGAATTGCTTGATGGGAGATTCCCTCTCTCAGTGCTGGATAAAAGTGATTACAGAGCATGCTCAGGTCAGAGGAAAGCAGGAGTTGTTTAGTTAGAGGGAGGGGGGATACTGAGCCTGTCCAAAACACATACTGGATTGAGGGAATTCAGCTTTATACACACCTTACCTGTATTTTAATTATAAATGTTTAATAAATTCAGTATACATACCTTTTAATTACAGTTTAAATATAAACTCCATCTATAGATCATTGTTAACATTAGCATTAGACAACCTCGAAATAAAGCCTGACCCTTCATATTAAGAAGTTTAACCCCAATCCCTGAGTGCATAACTTACCTAACCTACCCATTTCCTACCGGCCCCCTCTACTAGGCAGTTGGAATTCTTCATCATTTTTAATTTGGGAGCATAAGAAAGATTCTCCTCTGAAATTATATCCCACAATCCCTGTTGGCTTCCTCCAGTAGAGTTATTACAGTTTGAACTTTTGAATAGTTTTACGAGAGATCATTAAAACTCTAGAATCAATTTAAATGGTGCCAAAGCATCGCAGTCAGCAAAACAATTTTGCTGGGCAGAAGAATATTTTTTAAGTTAAAATTGTTCACTGTGTTACATTCTCATCACCAACAGAGATTTTTTAAGCCATTGGGGAGCAATACGTAGAAAGAGAAATAGTTTCATTATCTGCTCTTCTATCACCATACGACAATCTACTGGATATGTGGCTACATTGTGAAAACTCATTTATCAGATCTAGTGGTCCTGCCATGTCCCACTGGCCCAAGGTGGAAACAAGATGTATTGAAAAGTATTTAGGTTAGCGATAGTTTTTTCACCGGTTTTGAACTAAATCAAGATGTTCTCACTAGTGGTCAATTTGCCTGAAAACAAATCAATTTGATTTAAATAGAAAAAGACAACGGTTTTGCCTTTGAGTAGAAATTAATTAGGAGGGTATTTGTATCATAATTAAAGGGGAAGTTCAGTGCAAATACATGTACTTTTCAGTAAAAAAGTTTTTTTTTTTTATCCCAATGACCTTAACCTGCCCATTCAGCATTGTGTCTGTGTATAAATAAATGCAACCGAAATACTGACTTCCTGTTTGCAGGACCCCTAATAGAGACCGTTATGGTCTTGCCCTTGATCCAGCGTCTGGGCTGATTTAGTTGCTCAGTAGAGATCTGAGCATCTTTGACCCATCCAACAGCCAATCAGTAGAAATAACTGTTAGGAACATTCCAAGGATGTGGTGCATCCTGGGAAGAAGAAGGACCGTTAGAACCTGAAATGTCAGCTCACTAATGTCAACAGCAGGGAACAGCAAAGGGTATGAAATCAACTGATTTTTTAAAATGGGAGAGAATATGTAGAATAACTAAGATGGCATTACAAAAACTAACAGGCTTTCCAAAGAGTTTTCAGGGGTGGGGGTGGGGTCAGAGTGGCCCACAGCACCTGTGAGTGGGTGGGGCTTAGGCACCTGTGAGTGGGTGGGGCCTAGGCACCCAGGAGTGGGTGGGGCCTCGACACCCACAAGTGGGTGGGGCCACGACTGCCATATCACACACAAAAATGTAAATATCTTCAAATCTATGCAAAATAAACAATGGAAATAAACTGCAAAAATTCTCAGGGGAGCAATTCCTATCAATTTACCTAAAGTCATTTTTGGACCACAGTTCCCCTTTAATCCAAAATCAGAATGGATTTTTCACAGTGCTAACGATAGCATGTGTGTTTGACACGGGGCAAAAAACTTAATGTAAATGTAACTAGAGGGCTTTGTCAATGGCTACAGGTTGGTACACACGCTCAATTTGTGAGCGAGGAATGACCCCCGATGGCCCAGCGCTACACGCGCCGAATGGCCATTTCGGGCGAGAATCGTCTATGTGTCGTGGGTCGTTCCTGGCTCACAAATTGAGCATGTGTACGAACTTTATATCCTTGGAAAATCTGTCCAACAACTGCTGTTGTGTTATGTTACAATAAAGATTTTTTGATTTTATAAAACAATAGTTGAGGTTTGTACTATGTTAGCCATAAGTAAGAGAAGAGAAGTAGAGCTGTGATACCTTTTATTGGCTAACTAGATAAAGCTTTCGGGAGTCCTAAGCCCCCTTCATCAGGCTGGATGTTACAAAAGAAACTGAGAAATCACAAACTTATATACACATTAGGACAGTGAACATCAAACACATTGAACAGATGACCAGGTACAGATACAGACTGGGGGGAAGCAGTAGTGGAGGTGTGAAATGGGCACAAGTAGATAACTGTAATGTGAGGACAGTGTCCTTTTATATGAAGTGTCTTTTGAAATGTATCAAACAGTACAAGACAGTGTCCTGGTGAGTGGGTTTAGTCTGGGTGAGGATGTAGAATAAGTTGATATTTGGCCATAAAACTCGTGTCCCTATTAAGTCCACAGTTCAGGGAATTACATTTCTGAATGAATTTGTATTCTCATTCCTTACGCTGTTTTTGATGGTGGAAATTGTCCATCAGAATGGGGATCTTGAGGCCTTTCATACTGTGGCCTTTTACAAAAGTGCTCAGCCACAGGGGCGTCCGTTAATCCGATGTTGGATCTATGGGAGTTCATCCGTTTGTCAGTGTTTGTCCTGTTTCTCCCACATAGAAACCTGTGGTAGGGCACTTCATGCACATTATTAGATACACCACATTGGCGGAACCACAGGAGAATGATCCTTTAATTTGATGAATTTGTTGAGTTTACAATGTTGGAGTCCTGTATGGTTTGCATGGACTGCTTCTTCAGCATACCCCTATGGAGGGATACAGTATCATCAGAACAGCATCATTTAAATCTTTAAACTTCAGGAAGGGTAAAATGTGCTTTAGGGTAGACTTCTCCTTTAATAAGAAAAGGTGGGTGTATTATACTGTGATGCTAGTACAGTATGACCAACCCGTGGCCCGGCTGAGATTTTTTTTTTTGCAGCCTGCACGTGGGCATAACTAGGTGTGTCTGGGGGTGCGGCTATGCCCACAGCCTGGTCAGAGCATGCGTTGCCGCTAGTGCGAATGATACATTCTAGGGTTAGTGAAAACGATCCATTCCTTCGAGGGTTACCGAAAACGAACAATATATTTTAGGGTTAACGAATGGCCCGTAAATTCGATAATTACAGAATTTACAATGATTATCGAAAAATACAAACGCGAGTCCGGAAAAACAAATTAGTTCGAAAAGTTCGAGTTCATCCGAACTCATAATGTTTGTCTCAAACTCGGGTTCAAGTTCGGTTTTGTGTCCATCTCTAGTTGACATTCTAATGTTTGAGCCCCTCCTAATGTATCACTGTTCCTGTTTTCCTGTTTCATTGTTTGCCTACATCTGATTAGTATAAAGAGTGAAATATAAAATAAATACAATAGAACGAACTTGGTTAATGTTGGGACTTGACAGACTCAACATGTGTCGTATTCTTTCAATTATCTTATCACTGAACATTTCTTGACTTGTAAATGAATGTCTATGTAATTAATATAGAACTCCCTCAGCATTCCGATTTACTTCTTCTCAGCACCAATTTCACATCAACAGGAAACGCAACATTTAAAATGTAAAACATTATTTGTTCCGTCTTAAATTTCTATTGGCAAAATTCACTGGGATTTCCACAGCATTTAATGAAAATCGCCTTTTAATTCATTCATAAATGAACATGAATAAGGCATTGAGGGGTTTATTCAATAACGTGTGGTATCGGCAACTTGCGTTACAGAGGGTTATTTAAAAAAAAGTCTGATCTTTACGAAACTTGGGGATTACCCTACAAACTGGTAAATTATATTTAATAACGAGAAAAGCAATTTTGTGTGAAACCAACATGGAATCTTGTAAGGAATCACTACTGTACATTAAGAAGGACAATTATGTTGAACTGTCAGCAGCATCAGTTGGTGTTTGCTAAAGCAAATAAAATGCTTTTGCATTTAAAAAGGAACATAGAGTAAAGGGGGGGAAGCAGAATTATTTCTCTTTTAGGTCCCTTGTAAAAAAATCTTCCAATATAATCTATATTTAGATCTTCTGATCTAAGTCTAATTAGAAATAACTCTTATACCTTTCAAACAAGCCTCTCTAGCTGTTGTCAATCTAAAGTTATAGGTTTGTAAAACCTCTCTTCCTACTCTGTACTGTCTCTGAGTTTCTCAGGCCGATGCTGTAAAAAAAAGTTGCTTCTTACCAGACCAGGATCCCGTGATACTTTAAAGTCTCTTGTTGAGCTAATCTTAACTTAACCATTACTGCATTGGCTATTCCACACTATTTCTAAAAATTCTTGAAAATGACATGGCCAGTGCAAAAGTAGTTATTACATTGGGTAGTGTGGGTTTTGGACAACTTTGAGGCAAAAACTGCCTTTAATGCAGATGGGCATATCTAGTAGTTCTGAGTGTCAGGGGAACTCGCTTAAGGCATTGTTTAGAGCAGTGATGTATTTAGACAGAAACAATTATATATCAAAACAATGCCAACATACAGATAGAAAGATAGCAGGGGTGAGAAGTCGGCAAATTATGTAAGGCTGCTGACCATTTGTTGACCATAAAATAAAAGATTCTTATACATTATAGCACAGTATATAATTGTTTTAATTTGCACAGTATAAATCTCACTCCTGCACTTATACACCTACCTTTGTTACCCTCCTAACTAGATTGTAAGCTCTACTGGGCAGGGACTTCCTTTCCTCTTGTGGCAAGGCTCTAGCACGTATATAATTATAGAATTTAGATATTTATGTACTGAGCTATTTGTGTGTTTAAAATGTTGTCCCCCTTGTATGACTTATTTTTTATAATTGTACAGCGCTGCGTATATAAATAAAGTAAACTTACATACAAAGACATTTAAAATGATTGCTGTTTACTTCTATTAACAAGCATTCATGATTACTGTACAAATAATAAAGAATAAAAATGTGTGTAGAATCGAAGATAAAAAAATGAAAAGCTAGAAATTATAATTACGTAAATTCCTTTTCCTTGAATCCCGAAGGCAGCATTGAAATAAAGATAGTGTCCCCTAGTAGGTAGGACCAACACCAAACTCTTTTAATACTCCTCTCCTTCAGTAGTATTTGTTTTAAGTAGTAACAACACAAAATACCTTTGCAATTATATTTAATAGGGAGGGATTCATATATGCCACCTTTGGGATTTAAGGAAAAGGAATTTACTTACTGTAAGTATAAATTCTAGCTTTTCATATCAGCCCAAAGGCAGCATTGAAATAGAGATATCACAAAGTAGTGACTGAGGCATTGTCAGGGTGGGAAACTATTAAGAGGAAACAACTGCTTGAAAAAAGTTCCAAAAGTTGCCTCTTTGTCTTGAATATCCACCAGACTGTAATGCCTCACAAACATATTGTATGATGCCCAGGTAGCTGATCAACAATTCTGTTGTGGAATTGCCCCTGCTTTTGCCACCCAAGATGTAGAAACTGCCCTGGTAGAGTGGGCTGTTATCTTCTCCGGAACTGAAACATTAGAGGCCTGATAGACTGTTGTAATGGCTTGTTTAAGCCATCTGGCAATTGTTGTTTTTGGGCCTAGCCTATAGAAGGAATAGAGAATCAGATTGTGGGAATGACTCCACTAATGTAGATAAGTAAGCAAAGGCAGACATCTACATTAGCAAAGGAGTCATCACCTATTTACTAAGCGATTGAAGGAAGAACAATTTCCTGCTCATTGTGAAAAGTAGAGGAGACCTTTCGAGTAATGGCTAGTCACTAGTAAGTCATAAGCCATTCTCTACCACCACACCTCAACATGGTCTTTTGCATGAGAGAGCCTGGAGCTTACTGACTTGTCTGGCTGAACATAAAGCAACTAAAAGTGCTGTCTTCTGGGTGATGTTCGAAAGGCAGGTTGTTGAGGTTCTTAAGGACCAGGGCTAAATCCCACTGTGGCACTGAGGACTTGATTCTTGGCTTTAGTTTTATGAATGAATTCCCCACTAGTTGCAAAACACTCCCAGAGCTGCTACTTGAACTTTCAGCGTGCTTGGGGCTAGACCTTTATTAAGCCCAAGAAAATCTAAGATCATTAAAATTTGAGGGTGTCTGAAAAGCAACCTGTTTTGGAATGTACAATACAAGAATTGTGGAAGCACTCCAATTAGGCTAATTTACAACTATATTTAGTGGAAGTGCTACTGATCTGGTCAAACATTTATACAAACATAGAAAAGATAATCAATGCACATTCCTAGGTCCCATACAATATCATATTATCTGCACACTGGCAAACTTTACAAACAAAGGGGTTTTAGTATACATTACTGTGATCACGTGAATGAAAAGCCTTCCAACCACGTCAAGGTAACCCCAGTCTGGAAGGTCCTATCGTCTAACCTTTTCAATTTTTCAAAGAAATTGAAAAGGTTAGACGTTAGGACCTTCCAGACTGGGGTTACGTGGTTGGAAGGCTTTTCATTCATGTGATCACAGTAATGTATACTAAAACCCCTTTGTTTATAAAGTATGCCAGTGTGCAGATAATATGATATTGTATGGGGCCTAGGAATGTGCATTGATTATCTTTTCTATGTCTGTTTTGGAATGTACCAATTACATAAAGTTTTCCAAGCTCTTTGATAGATTGCTGCCCTGGTAGAGTGTTGATAACTGCACCAGAGAAACTCAGGGATTGCATTAAATCTATTTTAACAACCACACCATGAGTTTGAGATCCTGGAGGTTATGATGAGGGATGCTCCCCTGCATCAGTAGAATCTTCTTCATCGGTAGGGGCCAAGAAGGTCTGATCAATAGGCGTACTCTGGCGGAGTGTTAGATTCTACTGGTTTAGTCAGATACTAGTTTGAAAAGAGTCATTGTGTCTTTAAGAAATGATAATAAATCTTGCACAGAAGGGGATTTATCTTCCTTTAGTTTCCCATTACATGAGACACTAGCAGGGTTATTCAATAAAAGTTCTTATCGTTTAAAATATTGCTAATTTTGCCCCAACCAATCAGATGTTAGCTTTCAAATGTTAAATAAAATCTGATTGGTTGGGGCAAAATTAACACCATTTTAAATGATAAGAACTTTTATTGAATATCCCTGAAAGTTATACAGTATATTCCTCAGCCAAACAAGGGCAAAACCTTTACTTTGTTGTAGCCTTCCTCTTTGGGGTAGGCGTTACCCCTGCCGCTGGTCTCCTGGAAGAGACATAAGGGCTGGGGAGTGAGAGAGGGAGAGAGGGGGAGAACATAAAATCTCAACCTTGAAAAACCAACCTTAGAGAGTTAAATCCTAATACTATAGCAGCTGGATCTCACCAGTCAGCAGCAAGGGGCCAGAACCCAGAACAGAACACAATACCTGTAAGCATAAAAATCAGATCCAGCCCCCTAAGGAATCACTCTGCACCTCTATCCATTTGCTTTCTTACCAGTCCAAAGATATAGTACAAAGTAGTGTTGATAAAGAGATAATGCGACCAGGGAAGCAAACCTCCACACTCAAACAAAGAGGGGTTTCCAATGCCAGCTTCTTAACTTTTATGCCACCCGCCTCCTGAACTGGGGCGTGATGTAATATGTCAGCGTACACCAATGACATCATTGTAACCACCCAAAAGTGCGGGAATAATGGTAATAGATGCTGCTATAACCACGACAGGAACCTGGACTGGTAAAATTCTGAGGAAGGACACTAAAATGCAGTTGCACTATGAGGAATCCTCCCCAGAGAGTCCACTGCAGCCTCTACTGATCCTCTGGACCAGTAGTAAAATAACAAACATGGCATTGGTACTACTAAAGGAGGAAGGGGAGGAGGATTTAAAAGAGTTTGGTGTTGGTCCTACCTACTAGGGGGTGGGGACAATATCTCTATTTCAAAGCTGCCTTTGGGATGAAAAGGAAAAATTATTTTAACGCATGCAAGTTCTGCAAATGATTGATTTTCAATCAGCAGTTGATACTAACGTGATACGTTTTACTAACATTAATACACAAGGTGGAAAAAAGGTAATATATTCCAATGTGTTCATTTGCATAAGTAAAAACATTTTTTTATAGAATAATTTCTAATTTTAATAGAATTTCCATTTATAAAAAGCTTTCCATGCTATTTCTTTACCTAGCGTGATTTATTTCCAAATGAAGTCTTGAATATTCAACTCCTTTCCAAGACTGTAGCCGGTCTTTACTAATCAGCTTTTTTTATAGAAATTTGAGTCTAGTGAAGAACGCTCGTTCTATGTTCTGCTCACGTACTTTGTGGTGTGAATTTATAATTGGTCATTAGTGCTGATTGATTTGATTTTTTTGTAACATTCAAGTCATTTTCGTTTCTACAAAAAAATATATGAAGGATTTGCTTTAGTTCTAAAGAAATAATCTCTTGTTCAAGCTTTTTCTGTTGTGGGGAATTCACTTACAGGGAGATTCAAAAAGTTCTTATCTTAAAATGGTGCTAATTTGCTCAACCAATCAGATCTTATTTAACATTTGAAAGCTAACATCTGATTGGTTGGGGCAAAATTAGCACCATTTTAAACGATAAGAACTTTTATTGAATAACCCCCATTATCGTTTAAAATGGTGCTAATTTTGCCCCAACCAATCAGATGTTAGCTTTCAAATGTTACATAAGTTCTGATTGGTTGGGGCAAAATTAGCACCATTTTAAACGATAAGAACTTTTATTGAATCTCCCTGAAGAACTTTTATTGAATAACCCTGTTAATTTTTACAATATTTTATACAATGTCTTTCCTGTCTTTCTTTTTCATTCATAGATAAAAATTGGAAGACGCTTAGGAAAATGTTTTGGAGAGTAAGAAATACGTAAAATTATTTTTAAAATGTTCCTTTTCATCAACCATTTATTGTTGTAAGGTGAACCCAAGGGCCCCATTATAACTAGAGATGGTCGAACTACATAAAGTTCGGTCCGTTTTCGAACTTTCGAACTTCAAAGAAAGTTCGAATTTGAACCCATTCAAGTCTATGGGGGAGAGATAGTTTGAAAAGCCCGAGTGAATTACAGTAAAACTAACTGTGGTAACTTACTGTAAATGGCTGTGGCACCTGGGAAATGGTCTGGGGAACATGTCACTATCACCAAAACTTCTTAAAACAAGTCAGCCGGGCAATTGTCGGGATTATGGAATGTACAAACAAACGATCCTTCCTGTTAGCATACAGTCCTTCCTAGGCTTAGCAAACAGTACATTCAAACATTCGAGGGATTATATTTTTTAGATTATTGTAATACCCTAGTAATACAATAACCATATAATAACATAATAATATTATAACCATATAATACCTTATATAATATTATATTACTAGGTTATCACATGGTTATTATATTACTAGGTTATTATATGGTTATTATATTACTAGGTTATAATGGTTATTATAAGACCCTAGTAATATAATAACCTTGTAATATAATAACCATATTAACCTAGTAATATAATAACCATATAATAACCTAGTAATATAATAACCATATGATAACCTAGTAATATAATAACAATATTATATTACTAGGTTATTATATGGTTATTATATGGTTATTATAAAAATTCCAAACATTTGTATAACTCGGGCTCAAGTTCGAGTTCTAGTCCATCCCTAATTATAACTAACTTGATATAATTAAATAGGTTGGTGGCCCTTTATAATTCCCAAACTCAATTTTTTTTCCTACATCTAAATAAATGATTGGCTGAACATGTTTTTCATAACTTTTAAAAGTTGCTTCCAGATAATGTTGCAGGTGTGCAGATCTATGAAAATATGGCAATGTTTAAACATTGCTGTCAGAAAGTCTGATGTTTAAAATAAAGCATAGTCTTACTGAAAACCTAACAACGTGAGCACCCCAAGTAATAAAAAACAGGGACACAAGTCCTTGATTTAAGTCATTGAAGTCGGCAATGGAGCAGGTATTCTTGAAAGCAGATGTTGGCAATAGTGATGAATCCCAGGTTTAAAAAGAACCTAGGTTCGATTCGGAGCTGCTGGTTTAGTAATCCGGTGGATCAGACAGATTCTTCTAAAATTTTTAAACTTTTTAATAAAAAGAAAAAACGAAAATCGAAAATTTAGGAAATCAATAATGTGAAAATTATATTTAAAAAATTATTTTAGAAAAATTTAAACTTCTTATTGAAAATTTTAATTGGGTTTGAATCAGATGTTCGGAACATAAATAAGTTTTGCAGAAAAACACTTGCCAGTTTCTTTATTCTCTATTTGGCAGCAGAGCTCGTAGTCATGCTCGTCAGCTATAGAGCTACTAATTGCACTGAAGCAGAGCTGGTAGTGAGACAGACAAAGGGAACAGCAGTATGATTTTCATATGCACATGTGAAACTAATAGATAATTGTGGAAAACATAATTTTGATTACTTTTCACACCTTTCAGTTAACTTAACGCAGAAATCTATTTTTTGATTCTAAATGTTCCCTGGGGAATCTCCCAATGACATCATAAAATGTTGAATAGGATGCTAGAATAGGGGAAAATAGGCTACAATACTAATTACATGTGTTGATAAAGATTGTCTGATTGTTAAAATCTACCTATATACTCGAGTATAAGTCGATCCGAGTATAAGTTGAGGTACCTATATTTACCTGAAAAATTTGTAAAAACTGATTGACTCGAGTATAAGTCGAGGGTTGAAATTATCACCACTACTGCCTTCTGATTCTGTGTTGTTTTTAGGCTTTAGTTGCCCTTTAAATGGACAGCAGAATTCCAATACATGAATCCCGTACAATAATAGCCAAATCCAGTACCAGTAACCTCCAATTCCTTGGCACTCCAGATTTTTGGAAACTACAACTCACAGCAAGCTTTGTTGCTGGGAGTTTCAGTTTCTAAACATATGGAGTGGCAAGGTTCAGTAAACTTTTAATTAAGCTTACCATCATTTACAATTCTCCTGAACCCCATGTAGTAAAGGGCCCTCTGATCCCATATAGTAAAGGGCCCTCTGACCCCATATAGTAAAGGGCCCTCTGACCCTATATAGTAAAGGGCCCTCTGACCCCATATAGTAAAGGACTCTCTGACCACAATAGTTAAAAATCTCACCTGAGAGTTGTAGTTTCAAGCTGTCATTTGCACTGTACTAGCAGCTGTTTTTGCCCCAACCTGATTTACAGCATCCAGATGAGCAGTGAAAGTGCTGAGTGAGTCCAGCAGTCAGACCAAAGGAAGCAGGAAGTGCAAAGGCAGATCAGCTCCTGTAACTTTCTATGCAGGCTAACACAGCGCCAACTACTGGTTACTATCTGCAATTGCAGAATTTGGATCTAAATTAGGACTTGACCCGAGTATAAGTCGATGTTAGGTTTTCAGGCTAATTTTAAAGACTGAAAAATTTGACTTATACTCGAGTATATACGGTAATCAATATTTTGTTTGAAACCGTTTCCTCCCAAGCCACCTTTGAACTTTTTATATAGTCTAAATGGAGCTTAGACGAATTTCAGGTGAGATCAGTAAAAATTGTAGACTATTCCTGGTAGCTGTATTTAAATACTGTAGGTTATTAAGACTGACCACGAAAGGTGAAAAAATAACCTCTGTTGCATGACTGTCGGATGAACTGCCATTTTGGACAAGTATCATTAAATGTACTGGCACTCAGTTGGGCCTCGTTGGTGATTAAACAGGTGGGCCACTTTGCCCGACCGACAGCTACAAAATATTAAGCAATGTTCATCCTACAGTTGTGCATCTCCGGTTTGCACGTCTGAATGGACCTTTAATCAATAAAAGTTATCCTTTTAACTCCAATTAAAAGAACTGGAACTGAAGGTAATTCACATGCTGCCAGTTTCAAACCAATTCTGGTTTTGTGGCAGAACTTTGGGTTTCAAAAATTGGTGGATCCAGCAGAAGTTTTGGTATTTTGAATTGTGTAACTTTGCTGGATTCAGACACAATTTGGATCCAAATAGGAGTTAAATGTGAGTTAAATCCATATTTAACTTAAAGCACATAACAGAGCAGCACCCTGAAAGGAGGCAACAGTTTTGATGGCAGATTTTTTTTTCCCCTTAGATCTTGTGCCTGGGGCCCAGATGCCAGGGGGTCCCAAAAATGCCATTTGTAAAAACCTCATTTTTTCGGTAGGTACTGTCACTTTAAATATCAGGGGAAGCCATGATTTACATTGTACAACAGAATGCAGCTATAACACCTCCCCCTCCCTTCTGACTAGAAATTTATTTGATCAAAATCAATGTTTGTCAGCCCTGCAGATCAAAAATCAATGTTGGGCATCATTTACCAGTCACTGTGAGCATCTAATACCAGTCACTGTGGGCCTCATTTACCAGTCATTGTGGGCATTATTTACCAGTCATATGTTTAAAGCCCCTCCCACTTCTGGACAAGCCACACCCCACTCGCAGACAAAGCATCACCCACTTTGAAATTATAAAACCACAACCCTTTGGCAGTGGCACGGCGAGGGGCGGGGGCAGCATTTGGATTTTTTTTCTGGTGCCAAAAAGTCTCCATTATAAATGTTCTGATTCTAATCAAGTTACAGTATGATGCCCTTTTTTGCAAAAAAAACCTTACAATGTAGAAATACTTTGGTCTTTTTTCTGCATATCACAAGGGGGGGGATTTTGTAGACATTTCTACAACTAGTGGAAAGCTCAAACTTAAAGGTGATTGCTGACTTATCTTCAGAGCTTCCTGAAAGATTTAGAGTATAAAAGGCAATTTATCAAGGAACAGTCTGCTGAGAAAGGTTAAATTTCTTCAGCAAAACAATATAACTCAGGTAATATATAGGGCAGCACAATTTCTTGATAATAACTCACTTTTCCTGACAAAAAAATTTAATGAGATAAAGAAATAGGACAAATTAATCTGATCTTTTGACATTTAGACTAACTAGAAAAAGGCCTTTTTGGAAATTAACTTATTCTTGATACCTTTACATCTTTGAAGTCATGGTGTAGTTCCTTCTCAGGAGATGTTACATGATAGATATTTTTACAGATAGAACTGAACTCAGATTTTATATATCTGTTTGTATCAACTTCTTTTTAGGACAATCTCTCAGGGAGATTCAATAAAAGTTCTTATCATTAAAAATGGTGCTAATTTTGCCCCAACCAATCAGATGTTAGCTTTCAAATGTTAAATAAGATCTGATTGGTTGGGGCAAAATTAGCACCATTTTTAACGATAAGAACTTTTATTGAATCTCCCTGTCTATCTTTATTAACTTTGGTATTTTTAATCATTATATTTTGAAATTCTGTACAGAGCATTTATTCTTAGTATGAACTTGGTCCCAATTGTATGGGATGTTCCAAACAGTAACTTCTACTTCATTGGCATTTGGTTGATACTTTGTTGCAAGTTACTGGTATTGATCCAGGGATATTTCCAATTGCCACTTGGAGTCAGGAAGGAACCCCCCCCCTTCATACTGTTTTCCCCTTCCTCTGGATCAATAGTTGGGCAGGAAATGTGGGTATTGCTGAGTAGGTTGGACTAGATGGACATGTGTCTTTATTCAACCTCAAATATTATACTAAACTAAATTTAAAGGGCAAGTCCACCCCAAACTAAAATTGAACCTACTACTGGCCCCTACCTTACATCTCTGCTACTTGTGGTTCTCCTGCAGTGCTTGTGCAAAGTCCAGAAAACTGAAGGGTAGGAGGTGTCTTCCTGTTGAAAAGGTTTCTGCCTCCTCCTTGTCCTCTGAGAGGACAGGGGCATGTGCAGGGGAGCCCTTCCCCCCGCCCTCCCCACCCTCCTGATCCCTCCCTGGCTACCCTTCATGTAGCATAAAATCTTTTATATATATTGCAGGACATCCATTCCCTTCTCACCCCAACCACTATATAACTGTACCTACAGATCCTCACTCCCGCAGCATTCTCTATTGCTGGCAGCCACGGCTGTGATTGGCTGCCCCTCAACCAATCACAAACACGGCTGCTGGTCTGGCCCCCTGCTTGTAGTTCCGGCAGGCAGGGAGCCGTATATGAACGACGCTGGAGTGAGCGGCTGTAAGTAGAGTTTGGATTTTATTTTTACACATCTAACATAGCGGTTGGGGGTGGGAAGAGTTGCCCTGCAATATATCAAAAATTAATATTGAGGATGGAGATGCCCTTTAAACAGGATGACAGAATGTGACTTTAGGCATATTATACTAGTGGGTTCACTGGAGTGTTGTGTGTCTAGAATTAAAGAATATTGAACACTGCTGGTATTAAAACAAAAAGTTCTTGATCCTAGAATTCCTACATTTGCTGTTTGGAGCCAGCCATGCCTTACCAGTTAGTCAAGCATTATGGGTTTAAACAGTACTATCATTATGTAACAGCTTTGTTACAACTCCGACAGCCATGTTTTAATGTGGCCTATTTAGAAATATAATACTGCCGCCCCTTTAAAAACTGTGTTAATATAAATAATGAAAATATGTCATCAACTACTGATATTTAGCATCCATTGTGTAATTTTGAGACTAAAATGTAAATGCTGCTAATGTTTCCCTAATGAGAAATACCAATTTTTATGAAGTCACCTCTGCCCCTTTAATAAATAGGGCCCGTATGTTACAATTTTTTGAGTGTTCTCTGTAAGAGAAAAATAAAAGCAAGTGTGTTTTCTGGTATACAGGACCCGTAAATAGAGATGTACTGTGGGTACTAATAGAACCCAGTTTCGAATTGAATCCGAGGGTTTCAAAGTCCCGCCGAAACTTTCGGAAACTTTACGAAACCCGATTTTTCCGAGTTTTATCGAAATCGAAAGTAGATGATTACGAAATCGAAAGTAGATAATTATCAAAAATCAAAAACAGATGATTTTCGAAAATCGAAAGAAGACGATTTTCGAAAATTAAAACTCGAACTTTAGAACTTTCCGAAAATTTAGAAAATTCGAAAAACTAAACAAAACTCAACAGTTTCGAATATCTCTGCCTGTAAAGTAGAATATTCATGTTTCTGAGTGATCAAGACTTACTACAAGTTGTATCACTATGCTTTATGGCCTAAAACAATCTTTTTTGGCTACAAATGGCTTCTTAGATGCAACATTCTCTACAAGACGATTTATGAGAAGAGATCTAAACTCAGCTGATAAGAAGAATAAAAAAAGTTATTTATTGTAAAATGCAAATAGAGTTCAAATAACTTGTTTAGGACCACAGGGGTTGAATAGTTGTATATTCCCATATTCCCTAAAGCACCAAACCCTACGAGGTCTCCAGACAGATGTTACGTAATTCTTCTGGTATCACTCAAAAGGGATTCTGTACATTTTTTCTTTTTAAATTGTACATATGGACAATTGAGTTTCCCATTTACTTGTATAAAAGTATCAAAATAAGTGTTGCTTATTATATTATTGTTTATTTTATATATTCTAACGTGGAAGGGTGCTTTCTTTATGTAAGCAAATATTCATCTATTTAACGGTTAAATACCTTCAAGCATTGTATTTTTTCGTTGGCATTCAAATTTCCAAATTATGCAATATAGATAATTTCATTTATTGTAGAAAAATCATCCGTATTCTAGGGATCGAGAAACGCAATGTAAGTAACAGGCGATATACAATTATCAATAATAAATGATTTCCGCCACGTTTCTGTGACATCTGCTCATGTAAGTAAATTGTGTCTAAACCGAACCTTGATACAAAAAAATTCCAATATTGTACTATTGTAAATATTTAGTAGATTCGCAGAATTGGCAAACAGTGGAGGATATTGGAGGTGTTTAAATATGTATACAAATAAATTATGCATAATGCAAATGATTTATGGGACAAAACATTTTCAGCTTAATAAACCCTGTTAAAATTGTACAGCAAACAATAATATACTGCAAATTTCTGCAACTGCTGTGGAATCTGCCAATGGGAGCCATTGTATAAAGGGTTAAAGCTATTCTCTTATATATATATCTTATTTTTCTCTTGGTTTTATATGTTTTTAATAATCCTAGCTCAGGTTGTTTGACCAATACTTATCTTAGTCGTTCCTGAGAAGTGGATCATTTCAAGTGAACAGGGCTGTTGATAAACAAAAGAATGGGATAGACAAACCTCAGCTACAGATATAGCTTATAGTCTTAAGCTAGGTACACGCTAGGTACAATTCTTCCTCCTGACCGACTGTTCGAGGCTTTAGATTGGTCGGCAAGGAGGAAGGACTGTCAGTCTCGGCAAAAGTAACCGCACCCGACAGTTAGGCGTTACCGATCGTGTGCTCCATAGAGGATTGCATGATCGTTTGTGATTTTCCAACATGTCCAATCGTTCATTCGTCCGAGTTGGATACAATAATTTGGTCCAACCGATCGGAACACTGAAATCTCGGTCGGTCGGGCCGAAATATTGTATTGTGTGTACCTAGCTTTAAGCTGCAAAATCAGGCTATGCACAGTCCCGAGCACTCCGCTATGCACAGCATATGCACACAGCATAAGGATAACGCTCGGGACTCTGTGTTCCACCGGCCACAGCTGACTCCCCTATAGGGAGTCTACAGCGGCCAAGGGAAATATTCCTTCTTTTCCAAACGAGCGTTCGCCCGACCCGATTGTTCAGCGGCCGCATGATCGTGCATTCGGGGGCTGAACAATTTTAAGCGCAATCCGATCACGAATCACTGGGTGATCATAATTGCACGCCAATGCATTCTCGTATGTCGTGAATACGCGTGCAAATGCAAGCATACGAGTGCGGTAAAGTGTGGCCTCAGCTTTAGTCTAGAGATGGACCCGAACCTAAAACTGGTTTCCGAAGGGGAATTCACAGATCCGGAACTCTTACTTTGAACTCTGACGGAACTCAGATTTATGACTTTTTTGGCATTTTTCCTGATCTGCGGAATTGTTTTTATAATTATTGAATGATCAAGAATGTTAGAATTTACAAATCACTAATTTTCGATATTTCTAGAAATTTTAAAATACTACACAGAATGCCAAACCAGGTAGCGCGTGAAGTTTGTGGTACTGGCCATTGTTTTTTTGGGCGTCAGCATTGATACGTGTTCCCCAGACGATTTCCCAGGTCCCTTAGACATTTACAGTAAGTTACCATTGATATGTATACCTTAATTTTAGGTCAAATTTTCAGATTTTTGTTAACTCCCATTGACTTCACTGTGGCGGATTTTCAAAGCTTTGATTTTTTTGAAAATCTGCAAATCTTCATGGAAGAACGGCAGTGAGTTCGGCCATCTCTACTTAAAGGGCATCTATAGTGGGAAAATGAACTTTTTTTTCTTTCTTTCCATGTGTTCTATAATTCCCCACAACCCCCAGAGTGTCTTCACTTTTTTCAGATTCCCTCTCTGTCCTGGGATACACCAGTTAGAAGAATACGTGATTGCATTCCTCTACTCCTACTTGGACTGTCAATCAAATCCCTGTGACGTGGTCCCCCCTCCCTGCTCTGTAATAAACATAGAGATAAGAACATTAGCAGGGGGGAGAGAGTTAGCTTTCATGGTAGATATAAGGCTGCACTTGACCCCCCTTCTTGATAGACTTCACTGATTGATGATGGGTCACAAAGAGAGAGATTGTAAACTGTAATGTTCTCCTTCTTCTTCCATGTCTCCAGGACAGCTTGCTTTCTATTGGCCACTGGGTGTGGGTGTGTTTTTCAGGATGTTGAACTTTTAACTCCTACTGCACATGATAAGCTTGTCGGTTAGCCGGAGTTGAGAAATGGAGGAGGTAACAGAGAGGAGGGGGAAGGGGGGGAGTGCTGCACACAGATCTGACACCATGGAAAAACAGAGTCACTGACAGAGACAGTATTAAGGCAGCACAGAGTACACGAATTTAACTTTGCAAAGGGGCAATGTGTTTTTTTCACTATAGATGCCCTTTAACTCTACTGCCCCATTTGTGTAGCCAAAAAAGCACCTAATGACAACCGAAGACTTTCTCTTACAGTATGTACCTACAGATCTTGGGTTTGCAGCCTTTCTGTGACAATTACACCATGTACTAGATTGTGAAGGTTCTCATTCATCCAGGTCATGGTTTATCTGTTGTATTCAATTAGATCAACTAGACTTGAAATGTAGTTCTTGAAGACGTTTCGCTAGTCATCCGACTGGCTTTCTCAATTCAGAATGACTTGTACAAGAATCTGTGGCAATTATGTACCCTGGAAAATCCCAATTAGCATATCACAGCCAGGTGTTAAGGGTGTGATTGGATAGTGGCTAAGAGGGTGTTGCCCAGAGTAAGGTGTCAAAACAGCATTGTACATGGCAGACAGTTGGTGTCGAACCCCCCCACCTCTATTTAGGCTTGGTTTCTTTATTTTCACATAAATGGCCTCCGTAACACCTCTCTTGAACCAGTCACGTTCCTTCGCCAGTATGTTAACATTACAATCTTCAAAGGTATGTCCTTTATCCTTAAGATGCAGATACACGGCTGAGTCCTGACTCGAGGAATTGGCTCTTCGTGCGAGGGCCATACGTTGATGCAGTTGCTGTTTGGTCTCCCCCAACATACAAATCAGAGCACTCTTCACTGCACTGCACTGCATATATGATGTCGCTTATTTTGTGTTTTGGTATTGGGTCTTTCGGATGTACCAATTGCTGCCTTACGCTGGGCTTTCCTATAACACCTCTTAGCCACTATCCAATCACACCCTTAACACCTGGCTGTGATATGCTAATTGGGATTTTCCAGGGTACATAATTGCCACAGATTCTTGTACAAGTCATTCTGAATTGAGAAAGCCAGTCGGATGACTAGCGAAACGTCTTCAAGAACTACATTTCAAGTCCAGTTGATCTAATTGAATACAACAGATAAACCATGTACTAGAGTTATTTGTCCAAACAAAGGCCCGTCACACACCACTAGCTTTTGACCTTGGGTGTGGCTACCTCATAACAGAAGTTAGAATCGAATTGATTTGGTCTACTCCAAACACAAAAGATACAATGGAATCCTGACCTTATGGTTATCTTAACCATAGCCTTGTCATTTCATTGCTAGTACCATGTTAAAATACTCATCAGTGAATTAGAACTTGCAGAGGGGCTGGAAGGTTTGCCATGGATGGTACCACATTTTACAATATCTCATTAACACCTGTATCTAGACATTTGTAAGCTAATTAGAACTTTATAGTTTATTAATTAAGATTTATAGAGGGAGATGAACCCAGAACTAGAATTGCTACTTACCTCCACTGCATTACATGAGTTGTGCCTCATATTACTGTACAAGTAGGGCCTGTGAGTCTCTATAGATATTTGATTGCTTATGGCCAATGTGTATGAACTGTCCTTCAAGTGACCTTAGTGAACAGGAATTCTGACTATAAGTCTTACTGGTATATCTCTTAGGTTGGCCTAGAACATTAATACCATATTTTACAATACACATTTTTCTTTAAATTTTATAATAAAACACCCAGATGGCTTTGCACATTTTTATATAAAAAAATACATTGATATAAGAAGAAAGAAAGGAAAGCGTAACGTAATGTAATCTATGAAAATGGAGAATTATTACATCCCAGGAAAATCTCAATGTTCCATTCTATTTCCAATCCTATGACTCGGTATATAATTTAACTTTAATGGGGTCCCAATTTACTTTCTACGCAGGAAGGAATATATTAAAGTTATTAGGATGTTAACATATTCGAGATCATTACCGTAATGTTTTACCAATCTTCTGAAAACTGTTCATGCGAGTTAATGACACAAACTTAATTGTCTTGGTCAAGCAATATTTTAAACAGTTATTTGATGCTGTGATTTCATATTAAGTCTAATTGCTATTTTCTTCTTTCATTTGCTTTCATTTCAAAAACATGGAGTATATATGACCTTTAACATGAATAATCAATAACTGGGTCGGGGTTGACAACCCATTTATCTACCTCAGCTTCCGCATACATCACAGGTCCGAACATTTGGTCATGTGATGAATCATAAATGAAAAATAAATAATAATAAATTGGTCAGTAAAGTGATGCCCTGGAATTAATTCATAGAATAATCAGCACAATTATTTTTTTGGGGGCTGAAAATTTAAATATTTGTCTGGACCTTTTGTCAAGTCCAACAGGTCAAAAATTGGGGGGATAAAATGTTGGGTTTATAGTCATTTCATGGGGCCTGTCTCCAAGCTTCCTGGAAGTTGCACTGAGCAGCGCGCCGAATCAGAAAGGTTTGAGTAAAGTTTTGCTATTGGCTCCCTATATTGAATACATAGATGGACAGTTTCATAGCTAAACCTTCCTATCTTGCTGCCAACAATAGTTCACTGGTTGAAAGATTGGCTGTGTGAATAAGGTGGTCTTTACTGATTGACTGTTTTGCAGCTCCCTGCCTCGATGCTGAACCATCCCCCTTTTTGGACTATTGATTGCCTAGCTAAGAGAGATGTAACGCTGGGTACACACTATACAATATTTCCACCTGACGGACCAACTGATATTACCATGTATCAACCGGGCCGGCAATTTTGTATGTGTGGGTGGGGGCGGCCAGAATAGATCTCGGTCACACATTCGTCCAGATTTTGATAAATTGCAGCCAATCAAGCAGCTCCCTATAGGACTGCACGGTCAGTCACAGCTACTTTTACCACATTCAACAGTGATTTGTTCTGACATACCACTAGCTAGCGACCCAGGGTACCCAGCCTAAGGCCAAGTGAAGTGCTGTAAAATGTGTTTGATTGTGGGCAAAGTGTACTGAGCATGCCTGTAACCCAAAGCTAAAAAGGAAGTGACTAGAGTGTTTGCTGCTTTAAAAATATTTTTTGACTTTGGAATGGGGGACCTGTATTTAGGAACTGCTTAGAAAAGCAATATATATTTTTATAAAATATATATAATTATATAAAATATAATATAGTTTTTCTAAAGGAAAATGTTCTCCTTTAAGCTTTATTGTTTAGACCCTATCTGTAAGAATTAGAGCAACATAAATATGTTTTGCACAAATCTATTAGTGGCAAAAACCAAAGGACAACTTAACGGAAAAAAAACCTTTGCTGGAATTAAAATACATTTCTACATGAGGCTGTTATTCTTGTTTATTAGAAATCCTCTTCAGTTCCTCTCTCTGTATATACTTCTGTGTTTGTTTCACCAATCTTTACCTTTAATACAAATAACAACAGTTATTGTTACATTGTATTTTTTAATGTAACACAAGAATGTTCCGCCTGATCTTTGCTCACAAACAATAATATACATTCTAAACACGAATAAGAGTAAATGAAAACATAAAAAGTGGGACCTGAAACAATTTGGCTTCCATAATTGTCTGAATGAATCTTTTACCTTGAATTAATTGTCTTGTTTCTCTATTTAACCTTGAAAACAATGTGTGTTACATTTCTTGTTATTATGGGGCTAAAAATCACTACAATCTCATTCTGATGAAACTGTTAATTAACCGCATGTGATTTTCATCTGACCATTTAGAGAGAGACAAGGCGTTTAGACATTGGAGCATGTTGATGGAGGAATACTATTTTAGACAATGGAGCATGTTGATGGAGGAATACTATTTTAGACAATGGAGCATGTTGATGGAGGAAACTATTTTAGACAATGGGCATGTTGATGGAGGAATACTTATTATAGACAATGGAGCATGTTGATGGAGGAAACTATTTTGACAATGGAGCATGTTGATGGAGGATATACTTTTTAGACAATGGACATGTTGATGGAGGAATACTATTTTAGACAATGGAGCATGTTGATGGAGGAATACTATTTTAAGACAATGGAGCATGTTGATGGGGGAATACTATTTTAGACATTGGAGCATGTTGATGAGGGATACTATTTAGACAATGAGCATGTTGATGGAGAATACTATTAATACATGGAGCATGTTGATGAGAATACATTTTAGACAATGGAGCATGTTGATGGAGGAATACTATTTTAGACAATGGAGCATGTTGATGGAGGAATACTATTTTAGACAATGGAGCATGTTGAGGGAGAATACTATTTAAGACATGGAGCATGTTGATGGAGAATACTATTTTAGACATGGAGCATGTTGATGGAGAAATACTATTTTAGACAATGGAGCATGTTGATGGAGGAATACTATAAGACAATGGAGCATGTTGATGGAGGAATACTATTTTAGACAATGGAGCATGTTATGGAGGAATACTATTTTAGACAATGGAGCTGTTGATGGGATACTATTTTAGACAATGGAGCATGTTGATGAGGAATACTATTTTAGACAATGGAGCATGTTGATGGAGGAATACTATTTTAGACAATGGAGCATGTTGATGGAGGAATACTATTTTAGACAATGGAGCATGTTGATGGAGGAATACTATTTTAGACAACGGAGCATGTTGATGGAGGAATACTATTTTAGACAATGGAGCATGTTGATGTAGGAATACTATTTTAGACAATGGAGCATGTTGATGGAGGAATACTATTTTAGACAATGGGCATGTTGATGAGGAATACTATTTAAGACAATGGAGCATGTTAATGGAGAATACTATTTAAGACAATGGAGCGTTGATGAAGGAATACTATTTTAGACAATGGAGCATGTTGATGGAGGAATACTATTTAAACATTGAGCATGTTGATGAGGAATACTATTTAGACAATGGAGCATGTTATGGAGGAATACTATTTTAGATAATGGAGCATGTTGATGGAGGATACTTTTTAGATAATGGAGCATGTTATGGAGGAATACTATTTAGATAGGAGCATGTTGTGAGTGGAGGAATACTATTTTAGACAATGGAGCATGTTTGATGGAGGAATACTATTTTAGACAATGGAGCATGTTGAGGAGGAATACTATTTTGACAATGGGCATGTTGATGGAGGAATACTATTTTAGACAATGGAGCATGTTGATGGAGGAATACTATTTTAGAAATGGAGCATGTTGATGGAGGAATACTATTTTAGAAAGGGAGCATGTTGATGGAGGAATACTATTTTAGACAATGGAGCATGTTGATGGAGGAATACTATTTAGACAATGGAGCATGTTTGATGGAGGATACTATTTAAGACAATGGAGCATGTTGATGGAGGAATACTATTTAGACATGGAGCATGTTGATGGAGGAATAATTTTTAGACAATGGAGCATGTTGATGGAGGAATACTATTTTAGACAATGGAGCATGTTGATGGAGAAATATTTTAGACAATGGAGCATGTTGATGGAGGAATACTATTTTTAGACAATGGAGCATGTTGATGGAGGAATACTATTTTAGACAATGAGCATGTTGATGGAGGAATACTATTTTAGACAATGGAGCATGTTGAGGAGGAATACATTTTAGACAATGGAGCTGTTGATGAGGAATACTATTTTAGAGACAATGGAGCATTGTGAGGGAGGAATACTATTTTAAAATGGAGCATGTTGATGGAGGAATACTATTTTAGAATGGAGCATGTTGATGGAGGAATACTATTTTAGACAATGGAGCATGTTGATGGAGGAATACTATTTAGACAATGGAGCATGTTGATGAGGAATACTATTTTAGACAATGGAGCTGTTGATGGAGGAATACTATTTAGACAATTGAGGCAGTTGATTGAGGAATACTATTTAGACAATGGAGCATGTTGATGGAGGAATACTATTTTAGACATGGAGCATGTTGATGAGGATACTATTTAACAATGGAGCATGTTGATGGAGGAATCTATTTTAGACAATGGAGCATGTTGATGAGGAATACTATTTTAGACAATGGAGCATGTTGAGGGAGGAATACTATTTTAGACATGGAGCATGTTGGAGAATACTATTTTAGACAATGGAGCATGTTGATGGAGGAATACTATTTTAAGACAATGGAGCATGTTGATGAGATACTATTTTAGAATGGAGCATTTGATGAGGAATACTATTTAGACAATGGAGCATGTTGATGAGGAATACTATTTAGACTGGAGCATGTTGATGGAGGAATACTATTTTAGACAATGGAGCATGTTGATGGAGGAATACTATTTTAGACAATGGAGCATGTTGATGGGAATACTATTTTAAGACAATGGAGCATGTTGATGGAGGAATACTATTTTAGACAATGGAGCATGTTGATGTAGGAATACTATTTTAGACAATGGAGCATGTTGATGGAGGAATACTATTTTAGACAATGGAGCATGTTGATGGAGGAATACTATTTAGACAATGGAGCATGTTGATGGAGGAATACTATTTTAGACAATGGAGCATGTTGATGGAGGAATACTATTTTAGACAATGGAGCATGTTGATGAGGAATACTATTTTAGACAATGGAGCATGTTTATGGGAGGACCTATTTTAGAGACAATGGAGCATGTTGATGAGGAATACTATTTAGACAATAGAGCATGTTGATTGAGGAATACTATTTAGACAATGGAGCATGTTGATGGAGGAATACTATTTTAGACAATGGAGCATGTTATGGAGGAATACTATTTTAGACAATGGAGCATGTTGATTGAGGAATACTATTTAAGACAATGGAGCATGTTGATGGAGGAATACTATTTTAGACAATGGAGCATGTTGATGAAGGAATACTATTTTAGACAATGGAGCATGTTGATGGAGAATCTATTTTAGACATGGAGCATGTTGATGAGGAATACTATTTTAAGACAATGGAGCATGTTGATGGAGGAATACTATTTTAGAACAATGGAGCATGTGATGGAGGAATACTATTTTAGACAATGGAGCATGTTGATGGAGGAATACTATTTAAGACAATGGAGCATGTTGATGGAGGAATACTATTTTAGACAATGGAGCATGTTGATTGAGGAATACTATTTAAGACATGGCATGTTGATGAGGAATACTATTTTAGACAATGGAGCATGTTGATGAGGAATACTATTTTAGACAATGGAGCATTTTTGATGGAGGAATACATTTTAGACAATGAGCATGTTGATGAGGAATACTATTTTAGACAATGGAGCATGTTGATGGAGGAATACTATTTTAGACAATGGAGCATGTTGATGGAGGAATACATTTTAACAATGGAGCATGTTGATGGAGGAATACTATTTTGACAGGAGCATGTTGATGGAGGAATACTATTTTAGACAATGGAGCATGTTGATGGAGGAATACTATTTTAGACAATGGAGCATGTTGATGGAGGAATACTATTTTAGACAATGGAGCATGTTGATGGAGGAATACTATTTTAGACAATGGAGCATGTTGATGGAGGAATACTATTTTAGACAAGGAGCATGTTGATGGAGGAATACTATTTTAGACAATGGAGGCATGTTGATGGGAATACTATTTTAGACATGGAGCATTGATGAGAACATTTAACAATGAGCATGTGATGGAGGAATCTATTTGACATGAGCTGTTGATGGAGGAATACTATTTTAGACAATGGAGCATGTTGATGGGGGAATACTTTTAAGACAATGGAGCATGTTGATGGAGGAATACTATTTTATACTGGCATTTAGCATACTTGAGACAATGGAGCATTGTTGATGGAGGAATACTATTTTAGACAATGGAGCATGTTGATGGAGGAATACTATTTTAGACAATGGAGCATGTTGATGGAGGAATACTATTTTAGACAATGGAGCATGTTGATGTATGAAATCTATTAGACAATGGAGCATGTTGATGGAGGAATACATTTTAGACAATGGAGCATGTTGATGGGAATACTATTTAAGACAATGGAGCATGTGAGATGGGAGGATACTATTTTAGACAATGAGCATGTTGATGGAGGAATCTATTTAGACATGGAGCATGTTGATGGAGAATACTATTTTGACAATGGCAGGTTATTGGAGGAATACTATTTTATAGACAATGGACATGTTGATGGGGAAACTATTTTAGACAATGGAGCATGTTGTACGAGGAATACTATTTTAGACAATGGAGCATGTTGATTGAGGAATACTATTTAAGACAATGGAGCATGTTGATGGAGGAATACTATTTTAGACAATGGAGCATGTTGAGGGAGGAATACTATTTCAGACAATGGAGCATGTTGATGGAGGAATACTATTTTAGACAATGGAGCATGTTGATGGAGGAATACTATTTAAGACAATGGAGCATGTTGATGGAGGATACTATTTTAGACAATGGAGGCATGTTGATGGTAGGAATACTATTTTAGACATGGAGCATGTTGATGGAGGAATACTATTTTAAGACAATGGAGCATGTTGATGGAGGAATACTTATTAGACAATGGAGCATGTTGATGGAGGAATACTATTTTAGACATGGAGCATGTTGATGGAGGAATACTTTTTAGACAATGGAGCATGTTGATGAGGAATACTATTTTAGACATGGAGAGCATGTTGATGGAGGAATACTATTTTAGAACAATGGAGCATGTTGATGGAGGAATACTATTTTAGACAATGGAGCATGTTGATGGAGGAATACTATTAAGAAGACAATGGAGCATTTTTTGATGGAGGAATACTATTTTTAGACAATGGAGCATGTTGATGGAGGAATACTATTTTAGACAATGGAGCATGTTGATGGAGGAATACTATTTTAACAATGGAGCATGTTGATGGGGAATACTATTTTAGACAATGGAGCATGTTGGATGGAGGAATACTATTTTAGAGACAATGGAGCATGTTGATGGAGGAATACTATTTTAGACAATGGAGCATGTGATGGAGGAATACATTTTAGACAATGGAGCATGTTGATGGAGGAAATACTATTTTAGACAATGGAGCATGTTGATGGAGGAATACTATTTTAGACAATGGAGCATGTTGATGAGGAACTATTTTAGACAATGGGCATGTTGATGGAGGAATACTATTGAGACAATGGAGCATGTTAAGGGAGGATACTATTTAGACAATGGAGCATGTTGATGAGGAATACTATTTTAGACATTGAGCATGTTTGATGGAGGAATACTATTTAGACATGAGCATGTTGATGGAGGAATACTATTTATACAATGGGCATGTTGATGGAGGAATACTATTTTAGAATAATGGAGCATGTTGATGGAGGAATACTATTTTAGATAATGGAGCATGTTGGATGGAGGAATACTATTTTAGATAATGGAGCATGTTATGGAGGAATACTATTTTAGATAATGGAGCATGTTGATGGAGGAATACTATTTTAGAAATGGGCATGTTGATGGAGGAATACTATTTAGACAATGAGCATGTTGATGGAGGAATACTATTTTAGACAATGGAGCATGTTGATGGAGGAATACTATTTTAGACAATGGAGCATGTTGATGGAGGAATACATTTTAGACAATGGAGCATGTTGATGGAGGAAACTCTTTTAGACAATGGAGCATGTTGATGGAGGAATACTTTTTAGACAATGAGCATGTTGATGAAGGAATACTATTTTAGACAATGGAGCAGTTGATGGAGGATACTATTTTAGACAATGGAGCATGTTGATGGAGGAATACTATTTTAGACAATGGAGCATGTTGATGGAGGAATACTATTTTAGACAATGGAGCATGTTGATGGAGGAATACTTTTTAGACAATGGAGCATGTTGATGGAGGAATACTATTTTAGAAATGGAGCATTTTGATGGAGGAATACTATTTTAGAACATGGAGCATGTTGATGGGAATACTATTTTAGACAATGGGCATGTTGATGGAGGAATACTATTTTAGAACATGGAGCATGTTGAGGAGGAATACTATTTTAGACAATGGGCATGTTGATGGAGGAATACTATTTTAGACAATGGAGCATTTTGAGGGAATACTATTTAAGACAATGGAGCATGTTGATGGAGGAATACTATTTTAGACAATGGAGCATGTTGAGGAGGAATACTATTTTAGCAATGGAGCATGTTGAGGAGGAATACTATTTTAACAAGAGCATGTTGATGAGATCTATTTTAGAGACAATGGAGCATGTTGATGGAGGAATACTATTTAAGACATTTGAGGCATGTTGATGGGGAAACTATTTAGACAATGGAGCATGTTGATTGAGGAAAATACTATTTAGAACAATGGAGCATGTTGATGAGAATACTATTTTAGACAATGAGCATGTTATTGAGGAATACTTTAAGACAATGGAGCATGTTGATGGAGGAATACTATTTTAGACAATGAGCATGTTGATGGAGGAATACTATTTTAGACAATGGCATGTTGATATGAGGAATACTATTTAAGACAATGAAGCATTTGATGGAGGAATACTTTTAGACAAGGAGCATGTTGAGGAGGAATACTATTTTAGACAATGGAGCATGTTGATGGAGAATACTATTTTAGACATGGATGTTGATTGAGGAATACTATTTAAGACAATGGAGCATGTTGATGGAGAATACTATTTTAGACAATGGAGCATGTTGATGAGGGAATACTATTTTAGACAATGGAGCATGTTTGAGGAATACTATTTTAGACAATGGAGCATGTTGATTGAGGAATACTTTTAGACAATGGAGCATGTTGATGGAGGAATACATTTTAGACAATGGAGCATGTTGATGGAGGAATACTATTTAGACAATGGAGCATGTTGATGGAGGAATACTATTTTAGACAATGGAGCATGTTGATGAGGAATACTATTTAGACAATGGAGCATGTTGATGGGGAATACTATTTTAGACAATGGAGCATGTTGATGGAGGAATACTATTTTAGACAATGGAGCATGTTGATGGAGGAATACTATTTTAGACATGGAGCATGTTGATTGAGGAATACTATTTAGACAATGGAGCATGTTGATGGAGGAATACTATTTTAGACAATGGAGCATGTTGATGGAGGAATACTATTTTAGACATGAGCATGTTGATGGAGGTCTATTTTAGACAATGAGCTGTTATGGAGGAATACTATTTTAGACAATGGAGCATGTTGATGGAGGAATATTTTAGACAATGGAGCATGTTGATGAGGATACTATTTAGACAATGGAGCATGTTGATGGAGGAATACTATTTTAGACAATGGAGCATGTTGATGGAGGAATACTATTTAGACATGGAGCATGTTGATGGAGGAATACTATTTTAGACAATGGAGCATGTTGATGGAGGAATACTATTTTAGACAATGGAGCATGTTGATGAGGAATACTATTTAAGACAATGGAGCATGTTGATGGGGAATACTATTTAGAAACAATGGAGCATGTTGATGGAGGAATACTTATTTAGACAATGGAGCATGTTGATGGGAATACTATTTAGACAATGGAGCATGTTGATGAGGAATACTATTTTAGACATGGAGCATGTTGATGGGGATACTATTTTAGACAATGGAGCATGTTGATGGAGGAATACTATTTTAGACAATGGAGCATGTTGATGGGGAATCTATTTGACAGAGCATGTTGATGGAGGAATACTATTTTGACATGGAGCATGTTGATGGAGGAATACTATTTAGAAGACAATGGAGCATGTTGATGGAGGAATACTATTTTAGACAATGGACATGTTGATTGAGGAACTATTTAAGACAATGGAGCATGTTGATGGAGAATACTTTTTAGACAATGGAGCATTTGATGGAGGAATACATTTTAGCAATGGAGCATGTTGATGGAGGAATACTATTTTAGACAATGGAGGCATGTTTGATGGAGGAATACTATTTTAGACAATGGAGAGCATTTTGATGGGAATACTATTTAGACAATGGAGCATGTTGATGGAGGAATACTATTTTGACAATGGAGCATGTTGATGGAGGAATACTATTTTAGACAATGGAGCATGTTGATGGAGGAATACTATTTTAGACAATGGACATGTTGATGGAGGAATACTATTTTAGACATGGAGCATGTTGATGAGGAATACTATTTAAGACAATGGAGCTGTTGATGGAGGAATACTATTTTAGACAATGGAGCATGTTGATGGAGGAATACTATTTTAGACAATGGAGCATGTTGATGGGGGAATACTATTTAGACATGGAGCATGTTGATGGGGAATACTATTTTAGACAATGGAGCTGTTGATGGAGGAATACTATTTTAGAACATGGAGCATGTTGATGAGGAATACTATTTTAGACAATGGAGCATGTTGATGGAGGAATACTATTTAGACAATGAGCAGTTGATGAGGAATACTATTTTAACAATGGAGCATGTTGATGGAGGAATACTATTTAAGACAATGGAGCATTTGATGGAGGAATACTATTTAGACAATGGAGCATGTTGAGTGAGAATACTATTTAGACAATGGAGCATGTTGATGGAGGAATACTATTTTAGACAATGGAGCATGTTGATGGAGGAATACTATTTTGACAATGGAGCATGTTGGGGAGGAATCTATTTAGACAATGGAGCATGTTGATGGAGGAATACTATTTAGACAATGGAGCATGTTGATGGAGGAATACTATTTTAGACAATGGAGCATGTTGATGGAGGAATACTATTTTAGAACAATGGAGCATGTTGACGGAGGAATACTATTTTAGACAATGGACATGTTGATGAGGAAATTATTTTAGACAATGGAGCATGTTGATGGAGGAATACTATTTTAGACAATGGAGCATGTTGATGGAGGAATACTTTTTAGACAATGGAGCATGTTGATGGAGGAATACTATTTTAGACAATGGAGCATGTTGATGGAGGAATACTATTTCCACCAGAAATTGCCACAGTTTTAAAAATAAACTTTTGGCGTAATAATAAAGAGGGAAATTTTCAGCAGTGGTGAAAGTTACACAACAAATGTAACACTTATAACATTGAACGTTTGACTTAGTCATGGTTAATGGAGTGAATTGGACAAATGAATTCAGAACATTTCCTAGAACCAACCCAGGGCCAACCATAATGGTAATTTTTCAGCATGACAAAGGCTAATACACGCAGAATAATTATGTAAAATAGCCTAACAGCCTTGCCATTTTTCAGCGATACGCGAAAAACTCACCCAGGCAAATATTAGGTTTTATTTACAGTATGCCTAATTTTCAGCATAGCCAAATAACAGTATGGCTAATTATCAGCATACAGTAGCTACTGTACATTACATCATAGCTAATTTTCAGTTTAGCTTCTTTACAGCATGGCTAATTTTCAACATAGCTACTTTACAGCATAGCTAATTTTCATCTTAGCTACTTTACAGCATAGCTAATTTTCATCTTAGCTACTTTACAGCATAGCTAATTTTCATCTTAGCTACTTTACAGCATAGCTAATTTTCAACATAGCTACTTTACAGCATAGCTAATTTTCATCTTAGCTAATTTACAGCATAGCTAATTTTCTGCATAGCTACTTTACAGCATAGCTAATTTTCAGCATATCTACTTTACAGCATGGCTAATTTTCAACATAGCTACTTTACAGCATAGCTACTTTACAGAATAGCTAATTTTCAGCATATCTACTTTACAGCATGGCAAATTTTCAACATAGCTGCTTTACAGCATAGCTAATTTTCAGCATAGATAATTTACAGCATAGCTAATTTTCAAAACACATTAATGTGAACTGGTTATTAAAAATCTATATTTGCAAACGGAGCAGTACACCCAAGTGACAACCTCTTAAGTTGATGTATCGATTTGGCAAGAAAACAGAAAAGCGTTTCACACCGTTTTTAAGAGAGAAAATTCCTCTGTTCCCCGTTCAGACCTCTGAGTTTCATTACGGAGGAGAGGACGTTAAACAGTATATAAGCTTCTAAAATCCAATAGTTACTTGATCATGTCTGAGATTGAAACAGCAAGATACAAACTCTGGTCCCTTGTGTGATTTTAGCTGGTGAACAGAGTCCCATAAACCTTATCTAAGGGTAGTGAAGATGCAGATACGGGGGTTCTGGGCAATGGAAACCAGCAAGAGATGGAAAAAACATTCGGATCCAAGGTAACAACATGAGCGTTTTTGTGATTTCTGTTTGGAAAAAATCCGAAATAAACCCTTATCTTCTATTTTAGCAACCCTATCATTTACACCGTTCAGATATGACAAAAAATAAATTGATAGACAAGGGAAGACTTGACCTATTTAAACAATTTTTATAGCTGCATTTTCATATCGGGTCTGGCTGCATCCATATGCAATATATAGTTTTGTTGGAAACCAATCACAGCGGCCACCCTTCGTCTGACAGTGTCTCTAGTGCATCCCCCTGACATAATGAAAGCAACTAGCAAGTGTCCATATTCACATAGTGTAAATATGTATATAGCTGTTGTATAATCTTCAAACTTCTTTACTCTTACAGCTCTGTACCAGATGGATTCAGAGGCAATATTATAGAGGCAACGTATCTTTTTTTTTGGAACCAACAGAAAAACAATTGTTCAGATTGCCTGTCACATACCTAGGGGGTAAATGATTGGTCCATGGCGTACTTTCACTAAAACATTGAGATCAGAAACATCCCTTACGCGAGGTTTATAATTCGACCTTAGTGTTCTGCTTCCTTAAAGGAGAATAAAAGGCGTTTAAAGTTAAAGTAAGTGCGACAATTTCTTTTGCACTTTTGCATTATATTTTAGTTGGGGGGGGGGTTAGGGATATTTTCACTTTTGTTGTCCTGACAATGAAATGGAAGACAAATCGGTATAGACAAATCCCAATCATTCAATTATGTGACTATGTAACAAAGTTAGGTGATTTAAGGCAATGTTTTGCTATATCAGCAAAATTGTGATTATGCAAAACTGTGTGACTTTCAAATCACATGGACGTTAAAGGGGGAATTATCTCCATTCATACCCTTAGTAGACACCAGGGTGAAGCAGTTTAGGCCCAATCCTGGGTTCAATATGGCGAGGGAGAAGAAAAGCGACGGAACGGTGAGTAATATTCTCGTAGTTTAAAGGGACGTCCACCCCCAAAAACTAAAATTAAACCATACTGGCCCCACTGTACAGTTTTAATAAAAAAAAAAAAAAAAAAAAAATCCCCTTACATCCCTGCTCCTTATGGTTTCCGGCAGTGCTGGTCCAAAAGTCCAGGAAACTAAGAGTAGGAGCTGTCTCTTGATTGAAAAGGTTTCTGCCCTCTGATACTATCCTTGAGAGGACAGTGGCACTGTAGAGGCCACTTTCCCACCCCCTCCCCCACATCTCCCCCTCGCTTCCCCTTCCATCTAGAGTAAAATCATTTGAAGAATGTTACTCCCCCCTGCCCATCCTAACCGCCATGTTATTTTTTAAAAAAAAGCATTTCCAGGTCCGGACTTACAGTCCTTCGTTCCCACGGCGCCGTCCATGTTCGGCAGTAATGATGGAATTGGCTTGTATCTTAGGCAAGCAGGGATCCTCCTTTGAGGCGACCCATAAATTGCCATGTGGATTAATGGGTTTTTTATTGTTCCCGTTACCATGGATTCGTCATGTTCAGGGTTAAACTAGGATTTAATCCTTGTATGTTTTTACGAGACACGAACCCACCAGCTCCCACCAAAGGAATATGCTATACAAAGCATTGCTAGATTAGGGGGTGTCCAGCTGAGCCAACCCTGAGGGCCAATCACTGTGCGGGCTGCAGTACAGCCCCTTTGCGTGGGAATAAAGCAGGTGAGCAATGGAACAAGGTGGGTAAGTATATTTTTGGATCGGATTGACAATTTTAAACTAGTGGGGGGGGGTGGACATGCCTTTAACACTGGCGACTGGTGAACGGGAGGGCTGATAAACACTGTCTGGGTGGACTAAGGCTGACTGACCATGATCCTAGCCCCAACCTGATCAATCCTAAACATTTTTGGTCCAGTGCCTATTGTTTCTTTGCCTAATTCCCCAACAGCACAAGAATAATGTAAATATAACCCTAGCTACCAGCATTGTAATTATACACAGTATGTGCCTGCAGCCATGAAAGATCCTCAATAACACACCACATTTAATCCCCACTTTATGGTTTGGGAAACTCAGGGAAGGACCAAGCCAGCAGATTCAGAACCAAGGTGCTGGACAGACACTGCAGTGCACCCGACATTTGTAACAATGTTTCAATTTACCTGCAGAGGGAGTTTACCTCAGTCAGGTCCAACGTGTCACTGAACATCACTGAGCTAGATTCTGCCTACACTCTGTGCTTCTCGCAGATAAGGGACTTATCGGCATTTTGACAGTAGTTGTCGGCTCAATGTTAAGCTTTGCAGTTCCTGCCCCACACTATACTCTAGGAATAAACTGGTATATACTGGACTACTGTTAAAGAAGAACTAAATCTAAAAAATACCTTTCCGGGAAAGATACTTCAGGTGTAGTCGACCATTCCGTCAGGTGTGCCGGCCGTTCTGGTAATGTGTAGTCGCCATTTCCTGTCATTTAGTAAGATGTAAGAACTTCGCTTCCTGTCTGCGTAAGGTGTAGTTCGCCATTCCTTGGCTGACAGGTGTATCACCATTCCTTAGTCTGTAATGTGTACGTCACCATTCCTGTATCTGATAGGTGTAGTAACCATTTCCTTCTTAGTGTAATGTTTGGAGTCACCATTCCTTGTCTGTAAGGTGTAGTCACCATTCGGTATTGCCATTCCTTTCGGAAAGGTGCTAGTCACCATTCCTTGTCTGTAGGTGTAGTCGCCATTCGTGTCTGTAAGGTGTAGTCGCCATTCCTTGTCTGTAATGTGTAGTCACCATTATCCTTGTCTGTAAGACTTGTCAGTCACCCTCCTGTTCTGTAATGTGTAGCACCATTCCTTGTCTGTAAGGTTAGTCACCATTCTTGGCTGTAAGGTGTAGTCGCCATTCCTTGTCGTAAGATGTAGTCACCATTCCTTGTCTGTAAGGTGAGTATTCCATTCCTTGTCTGTAATGTGTAGTCGCCATTCCGTCTGTAATGTGTAGTTGCCATTTGTCTGTAAGTGAGTTTCTCCATTCCTTGTCTGTAAGGTGTAGGTCACCATTCCTTATCTGTCATGTGAGGCACCATTCCTTGTCTGTAAAAAGGTGGAGTCACCATTCCTTGTCTGTAGGTGTAGTCGCCATTCCTTATCTGTAATGTGTAGTCACCATTCTCTTGTCTGTAAGGTGTAGTCCCATTCCTTGCTGTAATGTGTAGTCCCATTTCCTTGTCGTAATGTGTAGTTACCATTCTTGTCTGTAATGTGTAGTCCCATTCCTGCTGTAAGGTGTAGTCAACCATTCCTTGTCTGTAGGTGTAGTCCCCATTCCTTCGGTCTGGTAATGTGTAGTCCCATTCCTTGTCTGAAGGTTGTAGTCACCATTCCTTGTCTGTAGGTGTCTGTAGAGTTAGTCGACCATCCTTATCTGTATGTTTGTATAGTTCACTTTCCTTGTCTGTATAGTGTTGCTGTATGTCTCCCTTCCTTGTTCTGTAATGTGTAGTCGCCATTCCTTGTCTGTAAGTGTAGTCGCCCATTACCTTTCGTAAGTGTAGTCACCATTGTTGTAAGGTGTAGTCACCATTCCTTGTCTGTAATGTGTAGTCGCCATTCCTTGTCTGTAAGTGTAGTCACATCCTTGTCTGTAATGTGTAGTCGCCATTCCTTGTCTGTAAGGTGTAGTCGCCATCCTTGTCTGTAAGGTGTAGTCACATTCCTTTTGTAAAGGTGTAGTCACATTCCTTGTCTGTAAGGTGTAGTCGCATTCCTTGTCTGTAAGGTGTAGTCGCCATTCCTTGTCTGATGGGTAGTCACCATTCCTTGTTGTAATGTGTTAGTGGGGTCGCCATTCCGTCTGGAATGTGTAGTGCCTACCTTGTCGTTAATGTGTTAGCCACCATTCATGGTCTGTATGGTGTAGTCACCATTCCTTTAATGTACATGTGTGAGTCACCATTCCTTGTCTGTAAGGTGTAGTCCATTCCTTGTCTGTAATGTGTAGTCGCATTCCTTGTCTGTAAGGTGTAGTGCCATTCCTTGTCGGTCATGGTGTAGTCACCATTCCTTGTCTGTAAGGTTGTAGTCGCCATCCTTGTCTGTAGTGTGTAGTCGCCATCCTTTGTCTGTAAGGTTGTAGTTGCATTCTTGCGTAATGGTAGTGTAGTGCCACTTCATTGTCTGTAAGGTGTAGTCGCCATTCCTTGTCTGTAAGGTAGTCACCATTCCTTGTCTGTTATAGTGTAGTCTCCATTCCTTGTCTGTAATGTAGTTCGCCATTCCTGTCCTGTAAAGGGTAAGTCAGCCATTCCTTCTGGTCTTGTAAGGTGTAGTCACCACTTCCTTGTGCTGTAATTCGTAGTCGCCAGTCCTTTGTCTTAAGGTGTAGTGACCATCCTTGCTGACAGGTCTGCCATTCCTGGTCTGTAAGGGTAGTTCCCTTCCTTGTCTGTTAATGTGTAGTCGCATCATGTCATTCTCTGTCTGTAAGGTGTAGTGCCATGTACTGTCTGTTAATGGATGTCGCCATCCTTTGCTGTAGGTAGTTGCCTGTTGTAGTCGCTCACATTCTCTTGTCTGTAAGGGTCATTATGTTGTGAAGTCCAAGCCATTCCTTGTCTTGTAAGTGTGTAGTCGCCATCCTTGGTCTGTAAGTGTAGTCACCAAGAGAGCGATGGATGGTGTTTTTATGGATTGGTGGTATCAGTATGAAGGATTACTTGGGGGGGTTCTGAGCAAAAATGATTATTTATAAGATCGCTTATTAAGTCTCGTCCTATTCCTGATGTTTATAAGAACAAGGTGTTTGAGCTTATACTTGATTTTAACGGTGTCAGAAAATGTTCTTTACAGCTAAACTGTAAGTCAGAAAATGTTCAACCCAAGACAACTTATCCTTACACAAAATGAATGAGATAAACAAGGGAAAAACACTTTGTAGGGATTTAAATGCCTAAAGCACTTACAAGGAGAGATGTTACAAAATTGCATTTCTTTAATTTGATGAGGTACAATAAAAAAAGAACTAAGAAGATATTTGTGACGGAATGTCACGACAATAACAGGCTTTTAACTAGAGACGTTTCTAGAATTTTTATGTCTGTTCTGTTTGTACTAGACGATTTATCTTCTCATCTCAAAAAAAATGATTAGCACAACAGTTGTGCCGCTAGGGGCCGAACGTATACTAAACAAAAGTTTGTCTACATGAAGGGACCTGTGATGCAGGTAGCCTCGTAGACGCGAGACTTTAAAGGTAAACCTAAGACGTTAGCTTTTTTAATATTGCACATCATACCCGTAAGTATAATTAATACTTTATGCTTCACTATTGGCTTGGTGGATGAGCCATGACCAATATTTACTTAACACTTTTAGTTTAAATATCTCTTTATTTCTAGTAAAATCTAGTACCGGGCACATGACTTGTAATATATTTGTCACAACCGAACGAGAGAGAAGTCATGGTGCCCATCCCACGGGAAATTGTAATAGGCTTAAACTCCATGATTACAACAGCCGAGCACTTAGGTGGGTCCATATGGTAAGAGAGAAAATTTTTAATGGTACTATATATTTGCCGATGTGTAGAGGGGATTCTTGACGGGGTTTGGTGCTCTTTGTCATGTGCTCTTTTTTGCTCTTTTTCATTTTTTAAAGGGCATGTCCCTAATAGAAAAGGATCACAACGTAGGCACCCCTGCCCACCTTTGTTCCAACTGCTGGAACTTGCAAAGCAGGGGCCCACCGGCAGCGCGTCTGTGATTGCTGAGGGGGAGGCAGCCATCTCACAGACGCGGGCACATCAATGGAGAGCGCAGTAAGAATGAATGGGCTGTTGTTGTAAATAGGACAGGCGGTTTGGGGAGGGAGGGAGATGCCCTACACATAGAAAAAGAATTAACGCTAGGTGGATGGATGGTATGGATGGATTCTTGCATGCCAAAATACCTTCGGAGGCAAAACAGAGAGCCTTTTGAGGAGAAGCTCCTGACTCTCACCTTCTTGAAATTTGGACTTGAAACTATACGGAGCAGAGATGTATAGGTGGTAAGGATTTGTATAAACGTACACAGTGGGCGCTAGAGTAGAGGGTTTAAATATTAGTTTGGGGGGCGTGGACATGCCTTTAATTTATCCTTAGTAGCTTGTTACTGTACTTGCCAAGAGCAGCTTAGGTTTATTGTCTCAGTAATTTCCTGCAGGCAATCAAGTATTAACAGCAAAATAGATTCTAGCATAATCGTTTTTAAAAGCAAAAAAAACCCACATCAAAACTGTAAGAGTGCCATCAGATTTTTGAGTATTCAGAAATGAACTGCCCTTTTTCTAGCACGTGACTTCAGACTATGGCCAATAGGCCATCCCAGGAAAGAAGAACAGGAAACTCTCCCAATTATATCTCTGTGCAACTGGGAGAGAGGGCAATAAAACTGAAAGTTATTGTAATTTAAACTAATTAACATTATTAATTTATAAATTATGGTTTTAGTAAGGTTAACATTGGGTAACATGTAATTTTTAGGCCTTAAGCAAGAAAAAATTTACATAACAAACGCAAATTACTTGGTTAATTTATTTATAATGGGTAAGATCCATTGAAAACTAGAATGTCAGAAAAGGAATATTTAGTCCCGCACAAAATGTATGTAAAATATCCGTTACCCAAGCACTTATGGATAATTGAAACATGAAAAAGTTCAAGTTGAAATGACTTAAGCAATTGACTACGCCTAGTAAGTATGATTAGAAAAATTGGACCGGATACGAATGATCTCCACATTTCATTTCTTTTTTGTGTAATGGATTTGAATGACTCGGTGTTAATGCATGCTGTTGCACTGGTGATCTTACTGGTCCAACTGGTTGCATAATAATATAATATCATTTATTAGAAGTTGGGGGGATTTTTAGCTCTACGTAGTTGGTTATTTTTTTTAACATCGTAAGCAACCAAAAAACAGAAAAATTCCCATTTCCAGAGCTGAGAAGCATACAGCACAAAGGCTTGAACTTTTTATTCCCCTCCCCCCGCAGAAAACACAACGGACGTTGTTCGAGGATGGGGACGGAGGGACCCGAGTGTATTCTCTTCTATTTCATGGTTATGGTCCTTAAGGTAATGTTCTTCGGTGGGTCATTTGGTGTAGTGAAGGTTTTAATCGCCTTTAAAAATAATTTTTTTTAAACCGATTGAAAGACATTTTTTCTGGTTCCCTTCCATAATTTATGTTTAGGTTTATAGCACTTTACTCTTTTTACCCTTCCGTCCAGCTACAGTAAGAAATGGCAGGTGGTAGTAGCTTCTTAACGCATGGATGTTTTATCACCTGGTCTGTCAGATTGTTGCAGGGAATGTTAAAAAAAGTTCTGATGTTAAAAATGGTGCCAAACCAATCAGATGGTAGCTTTCTAAGGTATATAAATCCAGATTTTATTATCATTAAAAATAATGCTACTTTGCCCCAAATATTATTTAACATTGAAAGCTAAACATCTGGATTGGTTGGGGCAAAATTAGCACACATTTTAACAATAAGAACTTTTATTGAATAACACTGAAATTATCTGTTGTATGGATGGCCGGTTCGCGGCCGAACCGGATCCGCCGCGGATTTATCCCGTTCGCGAACGGCGGATTTTCAGGAATTTTCCGCCTTCCGAACTTCTGATTCGCGGATTTTTCGTATTTTTGAAAATTTTCGAAATTACGAGTTTTCACGTATTTTCGAAAATTTTCGAAAATACAGTAAAACATGTATTTTCGCAAATTTTTGAAAATACAAGGATTTCTCTTAATTCCATACATACGAATTTTCGAAAATTTTCTAAATTACGAGGATTACTTGTATTTTCGAAAATACAAATTTTCGAAAATACGGAAAATCTCGTTATTTCAAGGGTATTTTTAATTTTAACGGGTCCGCTCGCGGCTTTTCGAATTTTCAATTTTTTTCTAAAATTCGCGGATCCTCGAGCGGACCGGATTTTGTGAAGTTCGGACAGCTCTAATCTGTTGTATTCAATTAGATCAACTAGACTTGAAGTTTAGTTCTTGAAGACGTTTCGCTGGTCACCCGACTGGCTTTCTCAATTCAGAATGACTTGTACAAGAATCTGTGGCAATTATGTACCCTGGAAAATCCCAATTAGCATATCACAGTCCTTACTGGACTTGTGCCTGAATACCGCCTATTTCAAATACAGGGAAAAGTTCTATAAGCAAAAACACGGATGTGCTATGGGATCTCCAGTTTCACCCATTGTGGCCAACCTTTACATGGAGGAAGTAGAAAAACAGGCGCTTAATACCTTTAAGGGCATAGCACCCAGCCACTGGTTCAGATATGTGGATGACACCTGGATTAAAATCCGCCAGAAGGAAGTACAAGTTTTTACACAACACATTAATGCGGTAGACCAAAACATCAAATTTACAAGGGAGATACAAAACTAACACACTGGTTCTGAAATGCTTGGTAGAAGCAGAGGAGCCCATTAAACCTTGTGGATATCCAGCGGGCCTTTGTCAAAGAAGTAGAATGAAAGAAAAAGAACACGAATCCAACATGAGGGGAAAGCAAGAACAGGGAGAAAGAAACCATGGTCATCCCACATGTAAGTCAGTGGTCTCTGAGAAATTAAGAAACAGCCAATTATAGCAAAAAAATCGGAGCCCTGTCTGCTTTAAACCGACACCCACAGCATGAGGCAAGCAAATTGAGTAACATCCGAAGACCCATAGATAACCGAAACACAGATAAGACGACAATCACACATATAACGGCATGCAGTGCAGTGAAGAATTCTCTGATCTGTATGTGGGGGAGACCAAACAGCCAACCTGCATCAACGTATGCCCGCACAGAAGAGCCAATTCCGTGGGTCAGGACTCCAGCCGTGTTACCTGCATCTTAAGGATACAGGACATACCTTGAGATTGTAATTTTTAACATATTGGCAAAAAGGAACGTGACTGGTTCAAGAGAGCGTGTTAAGGAGGCTATTTGAAGTGAAAACTGTCTTCAAGAACTAACTTCAAGTCATTGATCTAACTGAATACAACAGATATACATACCTTACCTGATGCATGAGAACTTCAACAAGCAACACCTGAACTATGTTTACATAGGCCTTTTGGTGTTCTAATTCTGGTACACCCCACGGAGGGCCAGAAATGTCCCGTCGGATTGCACGTTCCCATCGGTACCGTCCGATCTAACTCACGATGGAGGTACCACACCCAGCCAGATATTTCGTCCGACCCGACGGAAATGCCATAAATCTTCCGTTTGGGGCCTAAATATCTGCGGTGTGTACCCAGCCTCTATACTATTCCAAGTGCTTAGTTTCAGCAAATAAAGAAAGGGTCAATATATCATACAATTGTTGGATAATCACCAATTCCAAATTGACTGGTCACTTACCGGGCCTACAGTATTGGGGGCCCTGACCCAGAGTTTGCCAATACCACCAATGTATTTGATAGAGATGTTCACTAACCTTACCTGCTGCTTCCGTCCGACGCGACAAGCCGGTGTCCTCTCCCTCTTGGACCCGGGGCCCTATTGTAGCTTTTTCTAACTACCAATCCCCTCAGTACTCACCTGCCTTGGTTTCCTGGTCCCCCTGCCCTACCAGCCTAACTACCTTTGTTTCCCGTACCACATATCAGCATACTTACCTTTTGGTCCAGTACCAGCCTAACCAGCAGACTGACACACCCCCCCCGAACGAACGATGGAGGTACACACCAGCAGATATTTTCGTCCGACCGACGGAAAGTGCCATAAATCGGTCGTTTGGCCGTAAATATCTGCTGGTGTGTACCCAGCCTTACTGATTCCAAGTGATTAGTTCAGCAAAATAAAGAAAAGTGTCAAATAATATCTACAGATTGTTGGGATAGCAAAATAAAGAAAAGTGTCAAATAATATCTACAGATTGTTGGGATAATCAACCAATTCCAAATTGACTGGGGTCACGTAACTGGCCTACAGTATTGGGGCACTGACCCAGAGTTTGCAATACCAGCCATTATTAGTAGAGATGTCACTAACTTACCTGCTGCTCCGGTCCCGACGCCGACAAGCCGGTGTCCTCTTGGACCCGGGGCCCGATTGTAGCTTTTTCTACCTCCCGGCTCAGTACTCACCTGCCTTGGTTCCTGGTCCTGCCTACCAGCATACCTACCTGTTGTTCCAGTACCAGCATATCAGCATACTTACCTGTTGTTCCAGTACCAGCATACCAGCATACTTACCTGTTGTTCCAGTACTCTGTAATTGTAGTCACCATCCTTTCTGTAATGTAGTCACCATTCCTTGTTTTGTAAGGTGTAGTCACCATTCCTTGTCCGTAAGGTGTATCGCCATTCCTGTCTGTAAGATGTTAAGATCTGCCCATTCCTTTCTCTAGGTGTACCCCTGTCTTCGTCGCATTCCTTGTTAATGTATCCCTTCGTCTTATATGTAGTCACCATTCCTTCGTCTGTAAGTGTGTAGTCACCATTCCTTATCTGTATGTGTAGTCCACCATTCTCCTTGTCTGTAAGGTGTAGTCACCAGTCCTCTAATGTGTGCCCCTCTGTTAAGGTGTAGTCGCCATTCCTTATCTGTAATTGTAGTCTCATTTCGTAAGGTCACCATTCCTTCTGTAAGTGTATTCGCACATTCCTTGTCCTGTAATGTGTAGTCGCCATTCCTTATCTGTAAGGTGTAGTTGCCATTCCTTGTCTGTAATGTGTAGTCCATTCCTTGTGCTTAGAGTGTAGTCAGCCATTCCTTGTCTGTAATGAGTATCTTCTTGTTTAGGTCCCATTCCTTGTCTGTAATGTAATTCCGTGCCATTCCTTTCTGCTTAGAATGTGCTGTCCCATTCCTTACTGTAATGTGTAGTCTCCATTCCTTGTCTGTAAGGTGTTAACACTGGTCCTGAGTACCGCATTCCTTGTCCGTAAATGTTGTAGTCGCCATCCTTGTTCTGGTTAAGGTGTAGTGCCATTCCTTTCTGTAATGTGTAGTCGCCATTCCTTTGTCTGTTAAGAGTGTAGTCCCATCCTTGTCTGTATGTGTATTCCATGTCCTTGTCTGTGGTTGTGTCACCATTCCGTTGTTCTGTAATGTGTAGCTGCGCATTCCTTTCTGTATTGTATCACCATTCCTGTCTGTAAGGTGTATGCACCATTCCTTAGTCTGTAAGGTGTAGTCACCATTCCTTGCTGTATGTGTAATCGCCATTCCTTGTCTGTAAGGTGTAGTCGCCATTCTTTCTGTAATGTGTAGTCAACCATTCCTTGGTCTGTAATGTTGTAGTCGCCATTCCTTGTCTGTAAGGTGTAGTGCAACATTTCCTTGTCTGTAATGGGTGTAGTCACCAGTCCTTGTCTGTTAAGTGTATTCTTCGTAATGTGTCACATTCCTTGTCTGTAAGGTGTAAGTCACCATTCCTGTAATGTTTCTGAGTCGTATCGCCATTCTTCTGTAAGGTGTAGTCCCCATTCCTTGTCTGTAATGTGTAGTCACCATTCCTTGTCTGTAAGGTGTAGTCGCATTCCTTGTTCTGTAAATGTGTAGTCCGGCAGTTCCTGTCTGTACGGTGTAGTCGAGCCATTCCTTGTCTGTAATGGTGTACCCGCATTCTTGTCTGTAAGGTGTAGTCCGCCATTCCTGCTGTAATGGCGCTCCGTATGTGGTGAGTCGCCATTCCTTTCCTGTAATGATCACTCTGTCGAGGTGTGCCCATTCCTTGCTGCACTGTCTAGTCGCCATTCCTTGCTGTACAGGTGTAGCCATTCTGTCGTAAGTAGTCACATTCCTTGTCTGTTAAGTGTAGTCGCATTTTCCTTCTAAGACGTTCGTCCTGTAAGGTGTAGTCGACCTTCCTGTCTGTAAGGTGTAGTCACCATTCCTTGTCTGTATGGTGAGTCGCCATTCTTGTCTGTAAGGTGTGTGCACTTGTCTGTTTCGCATTCCTTGTCTGTAATGTGTAGTGCCATTCCTTGTCTTAATGGGTGTGTCAGCCATTCCTTGTCTGTTAGGTGTAGTTTCGCCATTCTTGTTCTGTAAGGTGTAGTCCCCATTTGTCTAGGTAGTTGCCATTCTTTACGTTGGGCATCTGTCTTAGGTGTAGTCGCCATTCCCTTGTCGTAGTTGTATTCACCAAGAGGCGATGGATGTGGGGTATGCAGTACTGAAGGGAACTTGGGGGTTCTGAGCACTGTCATTATTTTATAATATGCTTATTAAGATCTATCATATTCCTTGATGTTTATAAGGAAAAGGTTGGTTTGATCGTACATTATTTATACGGTTCTAGAAAATGTTTTACAGCTTAAACGTAAGTCAAAAATTTCAACCAATACAACTTATCCTGTACACAAAATGAATGAATAACAAGGGAAACACTTTGCTAGGTGAATTAAAATGCCTAAAGCACTTACACGGAGAATGTACAATTGCTTTCTTTAATTTTGAGGTACATAAAAAAAGAAACTAACGAAATGAATTGGAAGGAATTCACCGACAAATAACAGGCTTTTAAACTACTGAGACGTTTTCTATGAATATTTTATGTCTTCTGTTGGACATAGAATTTTGTCTCATCTCAAAAAAAATGATTGCACAACAGTTTGTGCCGTATGGTGCCGAAGTTAGTACTAAAAAGTTGTCTTAGCCACCTGACGGATCCTGTGATGCAGTAAGCCCTTTTGCGCGAGACTTTTAAGGTAACTAAACTAGCTTTTTATATTGCTCAACCCGTAAGTAATCATTTAAACTTATGCTTCCTATTGGCTTGTGGATGAGGCCATGAACCAATATTTACTTAACACTTTTAGTAAATATTCCTTTATTTCTAGTAATATAGTACCGGGCACCATTGCACTTGTTAATAATTCTGTTCACAACCCTGAAAGAGAGAGAGTCCATGGTGCCCTCCCAGGGGGAATTGTAATGGCTTAACCTCCATGATTACAACAGCCGCACTTCTGGGGGGTCCTATATTGGTAAAGAGAAAATTTTTTAATTTATATATATATTTGCACGATGTATGAGGTTGATTCTTGCTGGGTTTTGGTGGCTCTTTTTTCATGGCTCTTTTTTGCTCTTTTTTCATTTTTAAAGTGCATGTCCACTAATAAGAAAAGTGATACAACGTAGGGCACCCCTGCCCACCCTCCAACTGCCTGGAACTGCAAGCAGTGGGCCCAACCCCGGCAGACCGCGTCGTGATTTGGCTTAGAGGCGCCAATCCACAGACTCGGCCTACCATCAATGGAAAGCGCTAATAATGAACGGCTGTAAATGGATGGCGGTTGGGGAGGGAGGAGATGCCCTACACTATAAGAAAATAGAATTAACGTCTAGGTGGATTGATGATATGATGGATCCTTGCATAGCCAACATACCTTCCTGGAGGTCACACAGGAGGCCTTTTGCAGGAAGACATCTCCTACTCTTCACTTTCTGAACTTTGGCTGACTATACTAGGTAGCATAGATGTAAGGTAACGGATTTTTATAAACTACAAGTGGGGCCAGTGAAGGGGTCAAATACTTAGTTTTGGGGTGGAATGCCCTTTAATTTTTTCCTTAGTATTGTTACTGCTACTCTGGTCCAGAGGAACTTTCTGTTGATGTACCATAATGTTCCTGCGGTGCATCAAGGTTATATACAGCAGAAATCAGATTCTACTAATTTCGTTAAAAGCAAAAAAAACCCCACCTCAACTGTAAGAGTGTCATCAATTTTTTTAGTAGTATATCAGAAATGACTGCCCTTTTTTCTAAGCACAGTGACTTCAACACTGCTCAATATGACATCCCAGGAAAAGAAAGAGAAACCTCCACATTAGTATCTCCTTGTGCAACTGGGAGAGGTCCATAAACTGAAAGTTATTGTAATTAACTAATTTAATTATTACTTTTAACCATTTATGTTTTAGTAAGGATTAACATTGAGTAACATGTCACTTTTAGCCTTTAAGCAAGAAAAAATTTACATACAAGCCAATTTAACTTGTCTTAATTTATTATAAGGTAGATCCGATTGAAAACTAAATTTCAGAAAGGAATATTTTATCCCCACACAAATTGTATTAAAATATCCTTACCACAAGCATTTACTTGTAATTGAAATGAAAAGTTCAAGTTGAAATACTTAAGCAATTTACTAGCCTAGTAGCTTATATTAGAAAATTGGCACCGGATACATGATCTTCCACATTTACTAATTTTCTTTTTTTTTAATGGAATTGTAATGACTGTTGTTTAATGCTGCGCTTCCACTGTGGTGACTGGATCTCATGGATCACTTCCATCAATAAAATATAATATGTCATTTAGTTAGAAGGTTGGGGGGAATTTTTTAGTCTCTACGTTATGTTTGGGTTATTTATTTTAATCAATCGTAAGCCAAAAACAGAAGAATGTCCCATTTTCCGAGCTGAAAGATCAGTCACACAAGCTTGAACTTTTTGATTCCCCTCCCCCGCAGAAAACCAACGGGAATGTGTTCGAGGATGGGACTTAGACCCAGGTGTATTCTCTTGCTATTTCATGGTTATGGTCCTAAGGTAATGTCTCTTCGGTGTCCATTTGGTTATGTGCAAGGTTTTTAAATTCGCCTTTACAAATAATTTTTTTTATAACCGATGAAAGACATTTTTTTTTCTGGTTTCCCTTCCAATTTTATTTTTTATGTTTTATAGCAATTTTAACTCATTCTTACCTTTCCTTCCAGCTACAGCTAAAAATGGCAGGTAGTAGCTTCTTAAACGATGTTGTTTATCACTGGTCTGTAGATTGTTGCAGGGAATGTATAAAACGTTCTTCATTGTTTAAAATGGTGTCAACCAATCAGATGTTAGCTTTCTAATGGTATATAACATCAGATTTTTATTATCTTAAAATAATGCTAATTTGCCCAAAATATATTACATTTGAAAGCTACATCTGTTGGTTGGGCAAAATTAGCACCATTTTAAACAATAAGTAACTTTTTTGTATTGATAACCCTGACTTATCTGTTGTATGGATGGCTTCGCGGATCCAAACCCGGACCAGCCGCGGATTTATCCCGTTCCGAACGTGCGATTTTCACGGATTTTCCGCCTTCCGAACTCTCCATTCGTCGATGTTTCGTAGTTTGAAAACTTTTTTCGAAATTACGAGTTTTTCCGTATTGAAATTCAAATCGAAACATTTCGCAAATGAAACAAGGATTTCTCTTAATTCATACATACGTTTTCGAAAATTTTCTAAATTACGAGGATTACTTGTATTTTTCGAAAATACATAATTTTCGAAAATACTGAAAATCTCGTTATTTCAAGGGTATTTTTAATTTTAACGGTCCGCTCTCGGCATAATTTCAAGAGATGATTGGTTTTGTTCAATTTCATTTTCTAAAATTTCCGCCGGATCCTCGAGCGGACCGATTTTGTGAGTTCGGACAGCTCTACCTGTTTATTCAATTGATCACAGACTTGAATGTAGTTTCTTGAAAGACGGTTCGCTGGTCACCCTGACTGGCTTTCTCAATTCAGAATGACTGTACAAGAATCTGTGGCAATTATGTACCCTGGAAACTCCAATTAGCATATCACAGTCCTTACTGGCTTGTGCCTGATACGCTATTTCAAAACAGGGAAAAGTTCTATAAGCAAAAACCGGATGTGCTATGGATTCTCATTTCACCATTGTGGCCAACCTTTACTTGGATGAATAAAAACAGGCGCTTAATAAACCTTTAAGGGCATAGCACCCAGCCCACTGGTTCATATATGTGGATGACACCTGATTAAAATCCGCCAACCGGAAGTACAAGTTTTCACACACACAAACATTAATGGCGGTAGACCAAAACATCAAATTTACAAGGGAAGATACAAAACAACACACTCTGGCTTTCTTGAAATGCTTGTAATAGCAGAGAGCCCATTAACACTGCTGGATACCATGACTGGGGCCTTTTTTCAAATAAGTAGTAAGAAGAAAGAACACGAATACCAACAGTGAAGGGGAAAAGCAAGACGTGAAGAAGAACATGGTCATCCCATATGACCGGGGTCTCGACGCAAATTTAAAAGAATTTCCAAAAAACACGTATCCCTAGTCTGCTTTAAACCGAACAACACACTGAGCAGCAATTGGTGACATCCTGACAGACCCATACCGAAAACAACAGATTAAGCGACATCATATACGCAGGCAGTGCAGTGAAAATGCTCTGTATCTGTCGTGGGGGATACCGACAACAGCAACTGCATCAACGTATGGCCCACGCACAGAAGAGCCCATTCCTTGGGTCAGGACTCGCCGGTTTACCTGCATCTTAAGGAAAAGGACAATACCTTGAAGATTGTAATGTTTAACATATGGCAAAGGAACGTGACTGGTTCAGGATAGGTGTTACATGAGGCTAATTTATGTGAAAAAATGTCTAAGAAAAACTTCAAGTCAGTTGATCTAATTGAATTACAAGCAGATATCATACCATGACCTTGATGAGTGAGACCCTTCAACAAGCAAACCCTGAACTTATGTGTACATAGGCCTTTTGGTGTTTATGCTGGTACACACGGAGGGACAAATGGTCCTCTGATTGCACGTTCCCCTAGGGTACCGTCCCTCAGGAACGAACGATGGAGGGTACACACCAGTCAGATATTTTCGTCCGACCGACGCGAAAGTGCCATAAATTCGGTCGTTTGGCCGTTAATCATCTGCTGGTGTGTATCCCAGCCTTACTGATCAAGTGATTTATTCTATAGCAAAATAAAGTAAAATGTCAATATATCTACAGATTGTGGATAATCAACCAATTCCAATTGACCTGGGGTCCGTAACCTGGCCTACCGTATGGGGCACTGACCCAGAGTTTTGCTATACCAGCCATTATTGTAGAGATGTCCACTAAACTTACCTTCTCCGCTGCTGCTCGTCCCGACGGCCCGCCAGGCGCGGCAATTTGACCGTGTCCTCTGGACCCGGGCCCCGATTGTAGCTTTTTCTACCTCCCGGCGTACGTACTACAACTGCCTTGGGTTCCTGGTCCTGCCTACGCAGCATCCTACCTGTGTTCCTTAGTACCAGCAACAGCATACTTACCTTTGTTGTTCCAGTACCAGCCATACCAGCATACTTACCTGTTGTTCCAGTACCAGCATACTTACCTGTTGTTCCAGTACCAGCATACTTACCTGTTGTTCCAGTACCAGCATACTTACCTGTTGTTCCAGTACCAGCATACTTACCTGTTGTTCCAGTACCAGCATACTTACCTGTTGTTCCAGTATCAGCATACTTACCTGTTGTTCCAGTACCAGCATACTTACCTGTTGTTCCAGTACCAGCATACTTACCTACCAGTTCTTCCAGTACCAGCATACTTACCTGTTGTTCCAGTATCAGCATACTTACCTGTTGTTCCAGTATCAGCATACTTACCTGTTGTTCCAGTACCAGCATACTTACCCGTTGTTCCAGTACCAGCATACTTATGAACTACAGACGGAACGGGAAGGGAGCTTGGGACAGACACTACAGGACCGAGATAGGAGGCAGAAGATAACACAGATACGGTAGGGACGGAGGTTAATACCTTCAGCATGGGGATTTTTTCGTGGCATTCAAATTTCCAACTTAAGGCAATATAGATAAATTTCAATTATTGTAGAAAAATCATCCGTTTCTAGGGATCGAGAAACATGTAAGTAACCGGCTACTACAATTCTCAATAATATTATTTCCTTCCCGCCACGTTTCTGTGACATCTCGTTCCATGTAAGTATTGTTTCTAAACCGACCTTGATACAAAAAAATTCCAATATTGTACTATTGTAAATTTTTTTTTTATTTTTTTTTGTAGATTCGCAGAATTGCAAAACAGTGGAGGATATTGGAGGTGTTTAAATATGTATACAAATAAATTATGCATACTGCAAATGATTTATGGGACAAAACATTTTCAGCTTACTAACCTGTAAAATTGGTACAGCACACACTAATATACTGCACTTTCTGAACTGCTTGTGGAATCTGCTTGCCAATGGTATCCATGTATAAAGGGTTAAAGCGGTCTCTTTATCTATCTAATCTTTATTTTCCTCTTTGGTTTTATATGTTGTTAATCATCCTAGCTCATGGGTTGTTTGACCAATACTTTATCTTAGTCGTTCCTGAGAATTGGATCATTTCAAGTGACAGGGCTGTTGAGAAACAAAGATGGGATAAAGACAACCTCAGCTACAGATATAGCTTATAGTCTAAGCTCGACACGCTAGGTACAATTCTTCCTCCTGCCGACTGGTTCGTAGGCTTTAGATTGGTCGGCAAGGAGAAGGCCTGCTCCGTCCTCGGCAAAGTAACCCTAACCGCAGAACCCACCGTTAGGCGTTACCGGATCGTGGTGCTCCTGAGGATTGCCAATGGGGCTTTCGTTATTGTGATTTTCCGACATGTCCATCGTTCATTTCGTCCGAGTTGGATAAAAATATTTGGCCCAACCGTCGGAACACACTGGAAAATCTCGGGCGGGATCGGGGCCGAAATATTGTATTGTGTGTACCTAGCTTTTAAGCTGCAAAATCGGGCTATGCACGTGTCCCGCGCACTTTAATTCTCCGCTAATGCACAGCATATGCACACAGCATAGGATAACGCTCGGGACTCTGTGTTTCCACCCGGCCACAGCTGACTCCCCTATAGGGAGTCTACACGGCCCACGGAATATTTTTCCCCCCCCTTTTCCCCCCCCTTTTCCACACCGAGCGTTCGCCCGACCCTATGTTTCAGCGGCCGCATGATCGTGCATATCCGGGGGCTGAACACTTTTTAAGGCAATCCGATCAACGAATCACTTGGTGATCATAATTGCCACGCCAATGCATTCTCGTATGTCGTGATACGGCGTGCAAATGCAACATACGAGTGCTAAAGTGTGCCTCAGCTTTAGTCTGAGTGGACCCACAACCTAAAAACTTGTTTTTTCCGAAGGGGAATTCACGATCCGGAACTCTTTACTTTGAAACTCAACGGAAGGCTCCGATTTATGCTTTTTTGGAAACATTTTTCCTGATCTGCGGAATTGTTTTTATAATTAAATAGTGAATGATGCAAGATGTGTAGAATTTAGCAATCAGGCTAATTTTCGATATTTCATAGACAACACAATTTTAAATACTACACAAGAATGCCCAACCAGGTATGCCCGCGTGACGTTTTGTGGTATGGCCCTTGTTTTTTTTATTTGAAAGGAGCGTCCAGCCATGATACGTGTTCCCTCAGACGAAATTTCCGCAGGTCCCTTAGACATTTACAGTAAGTTTACCATTGATATGTATCCTTAATTTTAGGAGGTCAATTTTCAGATTTTTGTTAACTTCCCTTGACTTCACTGTGCTGATTTTCAAAAGCTTTGATTGTTTTTGAAAATCTCAAATACTTCTTCATGGAAGAAACGGCAGTGATTTCGGGCATCTCTACTTAAAGGGCAAATCTATATGGGAAAATGAACGTTTTTTGGAACTTTCTTTCCATGTGTTTTCTATAATTCCCCACAACCCCCAGAGTGTCTTCACTTTTTTCAGATTCTCTTCTGTCCTGGGATACACCAGTTAGAAGAATACGTAGATTGCATTCTCTACTCCTACTTTGGACTGTCAATCAAATCCCCAAATCCCCCTGTGACGTTGTTCCACCCCTCCCTGCTCTGAATAACATAGAGATAAGAACATTAGCAGGGGGAGAGAGGTATCTTTCATTGGGTAGATATAGGCGGCACTTGAACCCCACCCTTCTTGATAGACTTCAACTGATTGATGATGGGTCACAAAGGGATATTGTAACTGTAAATGTTCTCCTTCTTCTGCTGTTCCATGACACTTGCTTTCTATTGGCCACTGGGGATGAGGTGTGTTTTTTCATGATGTTGAACTTTTACACTCTACATGCACATGTAAGCTGTCGGTTAGCCCGGAGTTTAGAATGGAAGGAGACGAAGATATGGAGGGGGAGGGGGGAGTGCTGCACACAGATTCTGACACCATGGAAAAACCCGATCACTTCAGAGACGTATTAAGGCAGCACAGATACACAATTTCAACTTTGCAAAGGGGCCGGTTGTTTTTTTTCACTATAGATTCCCTTTAACTCTACTGCCACCATTGGTGCAGCCACAAAATCACCTATGACAACCGAAGACTTCTCTTACAGTATGTACCATACGTCTGGGTTTGAGCAGCCTTTCTTTGACAATTACCCCATGTACTAGATTGTGAAGGTTCTCATTCAATCCAGGTCATGGTTTATCTGTTGTCATTCATTAATCAACTAGACTTGAATGTATTTCTTGAGACTTTTCGCTAGTCATTATCCGACTGGCTTTCTCAATTCAAATGACTTGTACAAGATCTGTGGCAAGTATGTACCCTGAAATCCAATTAGCATACAACTCCATTGGTTAATTGTGTGATTGGATAGTGGTCTCGAGGGTTTTATAGGAACGCCCAGAATAAGGTGTCAAAACATCATTGTCCAATGGCAGAAAGCAGTTGGTTCCGACCCCCCCACCTCTATTTATTTAGGCTTGGTTTCATTTATTTCACATAAATTAGAGCCTCCGTAACACCTCTCTTGAACCAGTCACGTTCCTTCGCCATTATGTTACCATTACAATCTTCAAAGTTGTCCTTTATTCCTTAAGATGCAGATGACTAGGACGGCTGAGTCCTGAACTCGAGGAATTGGCTCTTCTGGTGCTGGGCCATAAGTTGATGCAGTTGCTGATTTGGTCATCCCCCAGCATCACCACATCAGAGCACTCTTCACTGCCCTGCACTGCATATATGATGTCCTTATTTTATGGATGTTTTGGTATTGGGGATCTTTCGGATGTCCCCTTGCTGCCATTAACGCTGGTCTTTTCCTTAACACCTCTTAGCCCTCTCCATCACAACCCTTACCACCTGGCTGTGATATGCTAAATTGGGATTTTCCAGGTGACATATTGCCACAGATTCTTGTAACAAGTCATCTGACAATTGAGAACTCCAGTCGGATGACTAGCGAAACCGTCGTCAAAGAACTACATTTTCAATCCAAGTTTGATCTAATTGCATACAACAGATAAACCCATGTACTGCGATTATTTGTCCCACAAAGGCCCGTCACAACCACTAGCTTTTGACCCTTGGGTGTGGCACCTCAAATAACAAAGTTAGAATCCGAATTGATTTGGTACTTCTCCACACAAAGATACAATGGAATCCTGACCTTATGGTTACTTAACAACCATACCGTGTCATTTCATTGCTAGTACCCAGTTAAAAATACTCATCATGGATTAGAACTTGCAGAGAAAGGGCCGGAACGGTTTGCCATTGTGGTACACGGGGGCGACTTTTACAATATCTCAAATTAACTACCTTATCTAGACAATTTGTAGCTATTAGAACTTTATAGTTTATTAATTAAATTTATATAGAGAGGAGATGAACCCATAACTAGAATTGGCTACTTACCGTCCACAGCATTACATGAGTTGTGCCTCATATTACTGGTACAAGTAGGGCCTGTGAGTCTCTATAGATCTTTGATTGCTTCTGCCCATGTTATGCACTGTCCTTCAAGTGAACCTAGTGAACAGGATTCTGACTTAAGTCTTACTGGTATAGTCCTCTTATGGTTGGCCTAGAACATTAATACCATATTTTACAATACACATTTTTCATTTAAAATTTTATAATAAAACCACAGATGGCTTTTGCACATTTTTATATAAAAAAATACATTGAATAAGAGAAAAGAAAGAAAGGAAAGCGTAACGTAATGTAATCTATAAAAATGGAGATTATTACAGTCCCAGGAAAATCTCAATGTTCCTTTATTTCCCATCCTATGACGTTCGTAATACTTTAACTTTTAATGGGTCCGCAAAGTTTACTTTCTATCACGCAGAAGGCATATATTAAAGTTATTAGGATGTTTAACATATTCGGATCATACCGTAATGTTTTACCAAGCTTTCTGAAAACTGTTCCTGCGAGTTAATGAACCCAACTTAATTGTCTTGGTCCAAGCCATATTTTAACAGTTTATTTGATGCTGTGTTTTCATATTAAGTCTAATTGCTATTTTCTTCTTTCATTTGCTTTCATTTCAAAAACATGCGTATATTGACCTTTAAACATTAATAATCAATGAACTGGGTCGGTTGACAACCCATTTGATCTCCCTCAGCTTCCGCATACATCACATGTCCGAAACATGTTGTCATGTGATGAATCATAACTTAAAATAAATAATAATAATTGTTCAGTAAAGTGATGCCCTGGAATTAATTCATAGAATATCAGCACAATTATTTTTTTGGGGGCTGAAAATTTAATATTTGTCTGGACTTTGTCAAGTCCAACAGGTCAAAAATTGGGGGTATACAAATGTTGGTTATAGTCATTTCATGGGGCCTTCTCAAAGCCTTCCTGGAAGTTGCACTGGCAGGGCGCGCCGAATCAGAAAGGTTTAGTAAAGTTTTGCCTATTTGCTCCCTATATTGAATACATAGATGGACAGTTTTCATAGCTAAACCTTCCTATCTTGCTGCCAACAATAGTTCACTTGGTTTGAAAAGATTGGCTGTGTGACTAAGTGGTCTTTACTGTTGAACTGTTTTTTTGGGGCAGCTCCCTTCCTCGATTGCTGACCATCCCCCTTTTTGGACTATTGCTTGGCTAGCTAGAGAGTTTTACTCTGGGTCACACTATACAATATTTCCACCTGACGACCAACTGATATTCACCATGTTCACCCGGGAAAACGGCCATTTTGTATGTGTGGGTGGGGCGGCCAGAATAATCTCGGTCACACATTCTGCCAGATTTTGTATAAATTGCAGCCAATCAAAGCGCTCCCTATAGGACTGCAACCGGTCAGTCAACAGCTACTTTTGACCAACATTCAACGTGAATTGGGGTTCTGACAATAAACCACTGCTAGCGACCAGGGTACCCAGCGTAAGGCCCAAGTGAAGTGCTGTACCAATGTGTTTGATTTGTGGGCAAAGTGTACTGAGCATGCTGTAACCCCAAGTAAAAAGAAGATGACTAGAGTGTTTGCTGCTTTAAAAATATTTTGTGACTTTTGGAATGGGGTACCTGTATTAGGAACTAACTGTTAGAAAGCAATATCTCATTTTTATAAAATATATATAATTATATAAAATATAATATAGTTTTTTCTACAGGAAATGGTTCTCCTTTACTTTATTGTTTAGAAGACCCTATCTGTACGATTAGAGCAACAATAAATGTTTGCACAAATCTATTAGTGGCAAAAACAACAGGGACAACTTAACGGAAAAAGAAACCTTGCTGGAATTAAATACATTTCCTACCATATGTGTTATCTTGGTTATAGAATCCTCTTCAGTTCCTCTCTCTGTATATACTTCTGTGTTTTGTTCACACCAATCTTTACCTTTAATACAAATACCACAGTTATTGTTACATTGTATTTTTTAATGTTACACAAAATGGTCCGCCTGCATCTTTGCTCACAAACAATAATATACAATTCTAAAACAACGAATAAGAGTAAATGAAACATAAAGTGGGACCGAAAACATTTGGCTTCATAATTGTCTGAATGAATCTTTTACCTTGATTATTGTCTTGTTTCTCTATTTAACCTTGAAAACAATGTGTGTTTACATTTCTTGTTTATTAAGGGGCAAATCACTACATCTCATTCTGATGAACTGTTATTAACCGCATGTGAGTTTTCATCGTGACGCATTAGAGAGAGACTAGGCGTTTAGACATGGAGTCATGTTTTAATGAGGAATCTAATTTTAGACAATGGAGCATGTTGATGGAGGAATACTATTATACAATGGAGCATGTTTATGAGGAATACTATTTTTAGACAATGGAGCATGTTGATGGAGGACATACTATTTTAGACAATGGAGGCATGTTGATGGAGTAATCACATATTTTAGACCTGGAGGCATGTTGATGGAGGAATACTATTTTAGACAATGGAGCTGTTGATGGAGGAAGATTATTTAAGACAATGGGAGCAATGTTGAAATGGAGGAACACTATTTTAGACAATGGAGCATGTTGATGGAGGAATACTAGTTTATCAATGGAGCATGTTGTTGGAGGAATACTATTTAGACACTGGAGCATGTTGATGGAGGAATCTATTAAGACAATGGGCATGTTTATGGGGAATACTATTTTAGACAATGGAGCATGTTGATGGGAGGATACTATTTTTAGACATGGAGCATGTTGATGGAGGAATACTATTTAAGACAATGGGCTGTTGATGGAGGACATACTATTTTAAGACAAGGAGCATGTTTGATGGAGAAATACTATTTTAGACAATGGAGCTGTTTGATTGAGGAATACTATTTTAGACATGGAGCATGTTGAATGGAGGAATACTATTTAAGGACAATGGAGTCATGTTGATGTGAGGAATACATTTTAGACAATGGAGCATTTTGATTGGAGGAATACTATTTTAGACAATGGAGCATGTTGTTGGAGGATACTATTTAAGACAATGGGAGCAATGTTGATGGAGTAATACATTTTAGACCAATGGAGCCATGTTGAACTGGAGGAATACTATTTTAGACATGGACAATGTTTGATGAGTATACTAATTTTAGACATGGAGCAATGTGATGGGAATACTATTTTAGACAATGGGAGCATGTTGATGGAGGAATACTATTTTCGACATGGGCGCATGTTGATGGAGGCATGCGTATTTAGACAATGGAGCATGTTGTGAGGAATACTATTTTTAGACAACGGAGCCATGTTGAATGAGGAATACTATTTTAGACATGAGCATGTTGATGTAGGAATAACTATTTTAGACAATGGAGCAGTTGATGGAGGAATACTATTTTAGACAATGGAGCATGTTGAGAGAGGAATACTATTTAAGACAATGGAGCATGTTCAATGAGGAATACTATTTAAGACAATGGAGCATGTTGATGAGGACTCTATTTTAGACAATGGAGCATGTTGAATGGAGTAATACTATTTAAGACGACATTTGAGCATGTTGATGGAGTATACTTTTTAGCACATGGAGCATGTTGATGGAAGGAATACTATTTTAGATAATGGACATGTTGAGGGAGAATACTATTTTAGATAATGGATGCATGTTGATGAGGAATACATTTTAGATAATGGACAGGTTGATGGAGAATACTATTTTAGACAATGGAGCAATGTTGATGGAGATACTATTTTGACAATGGAGCATGTTGATGGAGGAATACTATTTTTAGACAGATGGGCATGTTTATAGGAGGATCTATTTTAGACAATGGAGCATGTTGATGGAGAATACTATTTTAGATAATGGAGCATTTTTATGGAGATACTATTTTAGATAATGGAGCAATGTTGATGAGGAATACTATTTTAGACAATGAGCCTGTTGTTGAGGAATACTTTTTAGACAATGGAGCATGTTGTGGAGGACTACTATTTAGACAAGGAGCATGTCTCTGATGGAGTAATACTATTTAGAGACAATGGAGCCTGTTGATGGAGGAATCTTTTTAGACAATGGAGCATTTTGATGGAGGAATACTATTTTAGACAATGAGCATGTTGATGGAGGAATACTATTTTAGACATGGAGCATGTTTATGTAGGAATACTATTTAGACCAATGGAGGCAGGTTGATGGAGGAATACTATTTTAGACAATGGAGCCATGGTTGATGGAGGAATACTATTTTAGACAATGGAGCATGTTGATGGAGGAATACTATTTTAGACATGGAAGCAGTTGATGGAGGAATCCTATTTTAGACAATGGAGCATGTTGATGGAGGAATACTATTTTAGATACTGGAGCATGTTGAGGGAGGATACTATTTTAGATAAATGGAGCATGTTTATGGAGGAATACTAATTTAGACATGGAGCTGTGATGGAGGAATACTTATTTTAACATGGAGCATGTTGATGGAGGAATACTAGTTTAGACAATGGAGCCCTGTTGATGGGGATACTATTTTAGACAATGGAGCATGTTGATGGAGGAATACTATTTTAGACAATGGATCTGTTTTGATGGGCGCAATACTATTTTAGACATGGAGCAGGTTGATGGAGGAATACTATTTTAGCACAATGAGCATGTTGTGGAGATACTATTTTCGACAATGAGCCATGTTGATTGAGGAATACTATTTTTAGACAATGGAGCATGTTGATGGAGGACTACTATTTTAGACAATGGCGCAGTTGATTGAGGAATACTTTTTAGAACCATGGATCAATGTTTTGATGGAGGATACTATTTTAGACACTGTATCATGTTGAATGGAGGAATATTTTTTATACAATGGAGCCTGTTGATTGAGAATACTATTTAAGACAATGGAGCATGTTGATGGAGGAATACTATTTTAGAAATGGACATGTGTATGGAGAATACTATTTTCGACAATGGAGAGCATGTTGATGGAGGAAACTATTTTAGACAATGGAGCATGTTGATGAGGAATACTAATTTTAGACATGGAGCAATGTTGATGGAGAATCTATTTTGACATGAGCATGTTGATGGAGGAATACTATTTTAGACAATGGAGCATTTGATGGAGGATACTATTTTAGAAGGAATTGGCATGTTATATGAGGATACTTTTAAGACAATGGAGGCTGTTGAATGGAGGATACTATTTAAGACAATGGACATGTTGAATGGAGGAATACTATTTAGACAATGGAGCCATTTTGTCGAGGAATACTATTTAAAAGACAATGGAGCATGAGGATGGGGATCCTATTTAGACCATGGAGCATGTTGATTGAGGATACTATTTAGACATAGAGCATGTTGATTGAGGAATACTATTTCGACCATGGGAGACATGTGAGATGGGGAGGAATACTATTTTAGTTAGACCATGGAGTCATGTTGTGGAGGAATACTATTTTAGACAATGGAGCATTTTGATTGAGGATACTATTTAAGAAAATGGCGGCATTTTGATGGGGAATACTATTTAGACAATGGAGCATGTTTGACGGAGAATACTATTTAGACAATGGAGCATGTTGATGAGGATACTATTTTAGACAATGGAGCATGTTGATGAGGATCTATTTTAAGACAATGGAGCATGTTGATGCGGGAATACTATTTTAGGACATGAGCATGTTGATTGAAGGGAATACTATTTTAGACACAATGGAGCTGTTGATGGAGGAATACTATGTGAGACAATGGCGCATGGTTGATTGAGGAATACTATTTTAGTACAATGGAGCATGTTGATTAGGAATACTATTTAAGACAATTGGCATGTTGATGGAGGAATACTATTTTAGACAGGACATTTGAGGGAGGAATACTATTTTAGCAATGGATCAAAGTTGATGGAGGAATACGATTTGAGACAATGGAGCATGTTGATGAGGACTACTTTGTATAACAATGGAGCATGGTTGATGTAGGAATACATTTTAGACAATGAGCATGTTTGATGGAGGAATACGATTTTAGACCATGGGAGCATGTTGATGGAGGAATACTATTTTAGACATGGAGCATGTTGTGGAGGAATTACTATTTAGACATGGATGCATTTGATGGAGGAATAACTATTTTTAGACAATGAGCATGTTGGCTGGAGGAAATACTATTTTAGACAATGTAGCATGTTGATGGCGGAATACTTATTTTAGACAATGGAGCATGTTGAGGAGGAATACTATTTAGAACATGGCGCATTTTGATTGGAGGAGATACTATTTTAGACAATGGAGCAGGTTTATGGAGGAATACTATTTTAACAATGGAGCATGTTGATTGAGGAATACTATTTAAGACAATGGAGCATGTTGATGGAGGATACTATTTTAGAAGACATGGCAGCATGTTTGAATGGAGGATACTATTTTTAGACATGAGAGCACTGTTGATGGTGGAATACTATTTAAGACAATGGAGCCTGTTGATGGAGGAATACCTACGTTTAGACAAGGGAGCATGGTTGATGGGGAAGCTATTTTAGACAAGGGAGCATGTTGATTGAGGAATTTAAAAAAATTTTAGACAATGAGCATGGTGATGAGGATACGTAGTTAGACACTGGAGCATGTTATGGAGAATACTATTTAGACAATGAGCAGGTTGATGGAGGAAGACTATTTAAGACAATGAGCATGTTGATGTAGGAATACTATTTTAGACAAGTGGAGTCAATGTTTTATTGCGGAATACTATTTAAGACATGGAGCCATGTTGATGGAGGATACATTTTAGACAATGGAGCCTGTGAGGGAGGAATACTATTTCATAAGCAATGGGACATGTTGATGGAGGAATACTATTTTAGACAATGGAGCATGTTGATGGAGAATACTATTTGTAGACAATGGCAGCATGTTGATGGAGGAATACTATTTTTAGACAATGGAGCTGTTGGACGAGGACTACTAGTTTAGACAATTGAGCTGTTGATGGAGGAATACTATTTTAGACCATGGAGCATGTTGATGAGGAATACTATTTAGACATGGAGCATGTTTGATGGAGGAATCCTATTTTAGACAATGGAGCATGTTATGGAGGAATACTATTTTTAGAGACAAATGAGCATGTTGATTGAGAATACTATTTTAGACAATGGAGCATGTGCTGAGGGAATACTATTTTAGACAATGGGCCTGTTGATGGAGGATACTATTCCACTATTGCCACCAGAAATTGCACACAGTTTTTAAATAAACTTTTGGCGTAATTAAGAGGGAAATGTTTTCGCAGTGGTGAAATACAACACAACAATGTAACACTTTATAACATTGAACGTTGACTTAGTCATGGTTAATGGAGTAATGGACACATGAAATTCAGAACATTTCCTAAACCACCCAGGCCAACCATAATGGTAATTTTTCAGCCATTACAAAGCTAATACAACGCAGAATATTATGTAAACTAGCACTAACAGCCTTGCCATGTTCACAAAGCGATACGCGAAAAACTCACCCATGCAAATATTAGGTTTTATTACAGTATGCCTAATGTTCAGCATACCCAATAACAGTGGCTATTTCAGCATACATTATCTACTGTACATTAGCATCATAATCTAATTTTCGTTTTAGCTTCTTTACAGCATGGCTAATTTTCAACCTACTACTTTAACAGTGCATAGCTAATTTTATCTTAGCTACTTTACAGCATAGCGACTTTCATCTAGCTACTTTCACAGTCATAGCTAATTTTCATCTTAGCTACTTTACAGCATAGCTAATTTTCAACATATCTACTTGCAGCATAGCTTTAATTTACAGCATAGCTAATTTTTCGCATAGCTACTTTACAGCATAGCTCTTTTCAGCATCTTAACTTTACATACAGCATGGCTCATTTTCACATAGCCTACTTTACCAGCATAGCTACTTACAGAAGAGCTAATTTCAGCATATCTATATCTACTTTACAGATGGCAAATTTCAACATGCGCTTTACAGCATAGCTAATTTTCAATTTTCAGCAATAGATTAATTTCAGCTAGCTACTTTACAGCATAGCTAATTTTCAGCATTCCTACTTTACAGCATAAGCTAATTTTCCGCATATCTACTTTTACAGCATGGCCGAATTTTCAACATGCTCCTTTACAGCATACACTTTACAGCATAGCTAATTTAGCATATCTACTTTACAGCATGGCAAATTTCCAACATAGCGCTTTACAGCATAGCTATTTTTTCAGCATAGATAATTTACAGCATAGCTTACTTACAGCATCGCTAATTTTCAGCATTCCTACTTTACAGCATACTAATTTCAGCATATCATACTTTACAGCATAAAGCTAATTTTTCACAGCATATCTACTTTGCAGCATAGCTAATTTTCATCTTGCTACTTTACAGCATAGCCTACTTTTTTCAAACACATTAATGTGAACTGGTTATTAAAAATCTATTTTGCAAAGAGCAGGTAACAACAATTAGAACCCTTATAATGTTTGATTGTTCAGATTTGGCAAGGAAACAGAAACGCGTTTCACTACGTTTTTATAGAGAAATTTCCTCTGTTCCCTCCCCTTCTCATACCTCTAGATTTTCTTAGCGGGAGAGACTGTAGTACAGTAGATAACTTCTCAAATCAATATTATTGATCCATGTCGATCATTGAAAACAGCAAGATACAATCTGCTGTGTTTTAACCATTTGTTGAACAGAGCCTCATAACCTTATCTAAGGGTAGTGACAGATTTTCAGATACCGGGGTTCAAATGGAAACCCAGAGATTGAAAACATTCGAATCCAGGATAAATATGACGTTTTGTGATTCTGGTTGGAAAAAATCCGAATAAACCTTAGATCCGCTCATTTTAGCAACCTATCATACACCGTTACAGATATGCAAAAATAAATATGGAGACACGGAAGGGGAAGACTGCCCTTTAAACCACCTTTTTATAGCTGCTATTTTTTCATATCTGTTGTCTGGCTGCCTATTATCAATATAATAGTTTTTGTTGGAAACCATCACCAGCGCCCCCTCTGTTTGACAGTGTCTTCTAGTGCATCCCCCTGACACTGAAAGCTACTAGCAATGTCCATATTCCCATAGTTTAATCGTATATGCTGTATATCTTCAAAACTTCTTTACTACTCTTACGCTCTGTACTCAGACTGTGGAGTCAGGGCAATATTTATAGCGGCACGTATCTTTTTTTTTCTGATACCTTGACAGAACACAATTGTCCCGATGCCATACAATACCATAGGGGGTAAAATGATTGTCCATGGGCGTACTTTCACTAAACATGAGATATCCAAACATCCTTTACCGCAGGTTTATTAAATTCTACCTTAGTGTCTCCTGCTCCTTAAAGAGAATAATGCGTTAAAGTACATGGTGCTTAGAAAATTCTTTTGGGCACTTTTCATTATACTTTTATTGGGGGGGGGGTTAGGGATATTTTCACTTTGTTTTCCTGACCATGAAATGGAGACAACTGGTAATGACTACTTCCCCAATCATTCACTTTAATGTGCTATGGGTAAAAAAAGTTTCGATGCTTTTAAAGGCAATATTTCATATATCAGGCAAATTGTGATTATTGCAAACTGTGGACTTTCAATCACATGACGTTTTAAAGGGGAATTATTCCTCCATTCATACCCCTTAGTAAGCACCCAGGGTGAAGCAGTTTTAAGAGGAGGCCACATCCGGGTACAACTTGGGAGGGAGAGAAAAGTTGACGGAACGTGAGTAATCTTCTCGTTTAAAGGGCACGTCCAGCCCGCAAACCTAAAATTCACCCATACTGGCCCCAGCTGTACGTTTAAAAATCCTTACCCTTACATCCCTCTCCTATGGTTTTTCCTGCATCTGGTCCAAAGTCCCAAAGAAACTGAGAGTAGGAGCCTGTCTTCTAATGAAAGGTTTCTGCCTCTGATCTATCACTCTGAGCAGGACAATTTGTTGGCACTGTAGAGCCTTTCCCGCACCTCACCTCCCACCATCCGATCCATCCCCTTCCCCTTCCATCCTGATTAAAAATCCTTTTTAAGATGTTAGCTCCCCCCTGCCCATACCTAACCGCCATGTTATTTTTTTAAAAAAGCATTCAGATCGGACTTACAGTCCTTCGTTCCCACTCGCAACCGGCGCCTCCATTACGGCAGTCATGTCTGGAATTGGCTGTATCTTTAGGGCAAGCAGGGATCCTCCCCTGAGGCTACCCTAAATTGCCATGTTGGGTATTACTGGGATTTTTATGTTTCCCGTACCATGGATTTCTTCATGTTCAGGTGTTAAACTAGATTTTATCCTTGTGTTTTTACAGAGACAAGCCCACCAGCTCCCACCAAAGGACATAATGCTATAACAAAGCTTAAGCTGAGAGAGGGGTGTCCAGCCGAGCACCCTGAGGGCCATCAACTGTGCGGGCTGCCAGTACAGCCCCTTCTTGCTGTGTGAACTAAGCAGATGGCATAGGGAACAAGGGTGGTAAGTTATTTAGGATCGGATTTGGAACAATCTTTAACACTAGTGGGGGGGGGTGGACAGACAGCCTTTTCACACTGGGCTACTGTGTCGACTGGAGGCTGATAACACTTCTGGTGGACTAAGGCTGACTGACCATGATCCTAGCCAAACCTGATCAATCTAAATTTTCTGGCACGTCCTCAGTTGCCCTGTTTTCTTTGCCTAATCCCCAACAGCACAGAAATCATGAAATATAAACAAACCCCTCTAGCTACCAGCATTGTTTTATACACAGTATGTGCCTGCAGCCATGAAAGATCCCTACCTGAATTACAACACACATTTAATCCCCCACTTTATGGTTGAGGAACTCATGGAAAGGACCAGCCCGCAGATTCCAGACCCAGTGCTGGACATACACTGCAAGTGCACCCGAATTTTGTAACAATGTTTCAATCGTTACCTGCAGGGGAGTTTTAACCTCAGTCGGTCCAACGTGGTCAAACTAGACATCCACTGAGCTAGATTCGCCTACATCTCGCGTGCTTTCTCAGATAATGGGACTTATCGCATGCTTGACAGCACGTTGTTACGGCTCCAATGTTAGCTTTGCAGTTTTCCTTCCCCCACACTGATCACTTAGGAATAAAACTGTATAATTCGACTGGTACATTACTGTTAAAGAAGAACTAAATCTAAAAAATACCTTTCAGGGAAAGATACTTCAGAGGGTGTCCCATTCCTTTCTGGTAAGTGTAGCCGCCATTCCTTGTCTGTAAATGTAGTCGCCATTCCTTGTCTGTAAGGTGTAGTCGCCATTCCTTGTCTGTAAGGTGTAGTCACCATTCCTTGTCTGTAAGGTGTAGTCACCATTCCTTATCTGTAAGGTGTAGTCACCATTCCTTGTCTGTAAGGTGTAGTCACCATTCCTTGTCTGTAATGTGTAGTCGCCATTCCTTGTCTGTAAGGTGTAGTCGCCATTCCTTATCTGAATGTGTAGTCTCCATTCCTTTCTGTAAGGTGTAGTCACCATCTTTCTGTAAGGTGTAGTCCACCATTCCTTGTCTGTAATGTGTAGTCGCCATTCCTTGTCTGTAAGGTGTAGTTGCCATTCCTTGTCTGTAATGTGTAGTCCCATTCCTTGTCTGTAAGGTGTAGTCGCCATTCCTTGTCTGTAATGTGTAGTCGCCATTCCTTGTCTGTAATATGTAGTTGCCATTCCTTGTCTGCAATGTCTAGTCGCCATTCCTTGCCTGTAAAGTGTAGTCGCCATTCCTTGTCTGTAAGGTGTAGTCACCATTCCTTGTCTGTAAGGTGTAGTCGCCATTCCTTTTCTGTAATGTTGTAGTCGCCATTCCTTGTTCTGTTAAGGTGTAGTTGCCATTCCTTGTCTGTAATGTGTAGTCCGCCATTCCTTGTCTGTAAGGTGTAGTTGCCATCCTTGTCTGTAATGTGTAGTCCATTCGCTTTCTGGATTCCTTTTGTCTGTAAGGTGTATCACCATTCCTTGACTGTAAGTGTAGTTCGCCATTCCTTGTCTTAATGTGTAGTCGCCATTCTTGTCTGTAATGTGTAGTTCACCATTCCTTGTCTGTAAGTGTAGTCACCATTCCTTGTCTGTAGTGTAGTCGCCATTCCTTGTCTGTAATGGTGGTAGTCACCATTCCTTGTCTTAGGTGTGTATCCCCATTCCTTGTCTGTAAGGTGTAGTCACCATTCCTTGTCTGTAGGTGTAGTCACCATTCTTGTCTGTAATGTGTAGTCCCCCATTCCTTGTCTGTAAGGTGTAGTCACCATTCCTTGTCTGTAAGGTGTAGTCCCATTCCTTGTCTGTAAGGTGTAGTCACCATTCCTTGTCTGTAGGTTGTAGTCCGCAGTCCTTGTCTGTAAGGGTAGTCCCATTCCTTGTCTGTAATTGTAGTCACCCCTTGTCTGTAGGTTATCGCCATTCCTTGTCTGGTAAGGTGTAGTCGCCTTCCTTGTCTGTAAGGTGTAGTGTAGTCCGCCATTCCTTGTCTGTAAGTGTAGTCGCCATTCCTTGTCCTGTAAGGTGTAGTCACCATTGGTTCCTTGTCTGTAAGGTGTAGTCACCATTCCTTGTTGTAGGTGTAGTCACCATTCCTTGTCTGTAATGTGTAGTCGCCATTCCTTGTCTGTAAGGTGTAGTCGCCATTCCTTGTCTGTAATGTGTAGTACCCATGCCATTCCTTGTCTGTAATGTGTAGTCGAATTCCTTGTCTTAAGGTGTAGTCGCCATTCTTGTCCTGTAAGGTGTAGTCCCATTCCTTGTCTTAAGGTTAAGTCCATTCCTTTGTAGTCGCCATTCCTTGTCTTAAGGTGTGTTCCCATTCCTTGTCTGTAGGTTAGTCGCCATTCCTTGTCTGTAAGGTGTAGTCGCATCTGTCTGTAGGTGTAGTCGCCATTCCTTGTCTGTGTAAGCGTGTAATGTTCGATCCAATGAGCACCAAGAGGCGATGGAGATTGGGGTATCAGTACTGAAGGGATACTTGGGGTTCTGAGCACACTGTATTATTTTATAAGTAGCTTTTAAGATCTAGTCATATTCCTTGATGTTTATAAGGAAAAGGTTGGTTTGAGCTATACATTTATTTATAACGGTTTCTAGAAAATGTTTTTACAGCTTAAACTGTAAGTCAGAAAATGTTTCCCCAATACAACTTATCCTTACCACAAATGAATGAGATAAACAAGGGAAACACTTTGCTAGGGGATTAAATGCCTAAAGCACTTACACGGAGAGATGTACAAATTGCTTTCTTTAATTTTGAGGTACATAAAAAAAGAACTAAGAATGATAGTTTGTGACAGGAATGTCCCGACCAAATAACAGCTTTTAACTAGAGACTTTTTTCTATGGAATATTTTATGTCTTCTGTTTTTGCATGAGACATTTATGGTCTCATCTCAAAAAAAAATGATTAGCACAACAGTTGTTCCGTATGTGCGACCATAGTACTAAAAAGTTGTCTTACCTAACGGGATCCTGTGATGCAGTAAGTCCTTGCGCGAGACTTTAAAGGTACTAAGACTAGCTTTTTATATTGCTCAACCCGTAAGTATCATTTAACTTATGCTTCCTATTGGCTTGTGATGAGCCATGACCAATATTTACTTAACCACTTTTAGTTAAATATTCTGTTATTTCTAGTAAATAAGTACCGGGCACATGCACTTGTTAATTATTCTGTTCACAACCCTGAAAGAGAGAGAGTCATGGTGCCCTCCCAGGAAATTGTAATGGCTTACCCTCCATGATTACAACAGCCGACACTGAGGTGGGTCCTATATTGGTAAGAGAGAAATTTTTTAATTTATATATATATTTGCACGATGTAGAGGTTGATTCTTGCTGGGTTTGGTGCTCTTTTTTTCATGGCTCTTTTTTGCTCTTTTTTCATTTTTAAAGGGCATGTCCACCCTAATAAGAAAATGATACAACGTAGGGCACCCCTGCCCACCTCCAACTGCTGGAACTTGCAAGCGGGGCCCAACCGGCAGCCGCGTCTGTGATTGGCTGAGAGGCAGCCAATCACAGACGCGGCTACCATCAATGGAGAGCGCCGTAAGAATGAAGGGCTGTAAATAATGGCGGTTGGGGAGGGGGAGATGCCCTACACTATCAGAAAATAGAATTAACGCTAGGTGGATGGATGGATATTGATGGATCCTTGCATGCCAAATACCTTCTGGAGGTCACACAGGAGGCCTTTTTGCCAGGAGACGCTCCTACTCTTCACTTTCTGAACTTTGGACTGAACTATAAGGAGCAGAATGTAAGGTAAGGATTTTTATAAACTACACAGGGGGCCAGTAGGGGTTAAATATTAGTTTTGGGGTGGACATGCCCTTTAATTTATTCCTTAGTAGTTGTTACTGCTACTCTGTTCCAAGAGGAAGCTTTCTGCTTTTATTGTACCAGTAAATTGTTCCTGCAGGTCACTCAAGTTATTACAGCAGGATAATATGCTAGCTAATTTCGTAAAAGCAAAAAAACCCACCTCAAACTGTAAGAGTGTCCATCATTATTTTAGTATATCAGAAATGACTGCCCTTTTTTCTAGCACAGTGACTTCAGACCTGCTCAATATGACATCCCAGGAAAGAAAAGGAAAGCTCTCCATTATATCTCCTTGTGCAACTGGGAGAAGGGGCATAAAACTGAAAGTTATTGTAATTTAACTAATTTAAATTATTAATTTTACATTTATGTTTTTAGTAAGGATTAACATTGAGTAACATGTCACTTTTAGGCCTTTAAGCAAGAAAAAATTTACATAACAAAGCAAATTAACTTCGTTAATTTATTTATTAAAGGTAAGATTCCATTGAAAACTAGAATTTCAGAAAGGAATATTTTATCCCACACAATTGTATTAAAATTATCCTTCAAATTATCCTTACCCAAGCATTACTTGATAATTGAACATGAAAAGTTCAAGTTGAAATGACTTAAGCAATTTACTAGCCTAGTAAGCTTATATTAGAAAATTGGCACCGGATACGAATGATCTTCCACATTAATTTCTTTTTTTTTTTTAATGGAATTTGAAGGACTGTGTTTAATGCCCCACTGGTCGCATAATAATTAATAATGTCATTTATTTAGAAGTTTGGGGGGATTTTTTTAGTCTCTACGTTATGTTGGGTTATTTATTTTAATCATCGTAAGCCAAAAACAGAAAATTCCCATTTCCAGAGCTGAGAAGATGCAGCACAACAGCTTGAACTTTTTATTCCCCTCCCCCGCGAAAACCAACGGGATGTGTTCGAGGATGGGACTTAGACCGTGTATTCTTTCTATTTCATGGTTATGGTCCTAAGGTAATGTCTTCGGTGGTCATTTGGTTATAGTGCAAGGTTTAAATTCGCCTTTAAAAATTTTTTTTTTAAACCGATGAAAGACATTTTTTTTCTGGTTCCCTTCCAATTATTTATTTTTATGTTTATAGCATTTTAACTCATTCTTACCCTTTCCGTCCTACGCTAAGAAAATGGCAGGTAGTACTTCTTAACGATGTTGTTTATCCCTGGTCTGTCAGATTGTTGCAGGGAATGTAAAACGTTCTTATTGTTAAAAATGGTGCCAACCAATCAGATGTTAGCTTTCTAATGGTATATAACATCAGATTTTTATTATCATTAAAATAATGCTAATTTGCCCAATATTATTTAACATTTGAAAGCTAACATCTATTGGTTGGGCAAAATTAGCACCATTTTTAACAATAAGAACTTTTATTAATAACCCTGACACTTATCTGTTGTATGGATGGCCGTTCGCCGAACCCCCGGATCCCCGCGGATTTATCCCGTTCGCAAATGGCAGATTTTTCCGGATTTTCCGCCTTCCGAACTTCCGATTCCGATTTTTCGTATTTTTTGAAAATTGTTTCGAAATCCGAGTTTTCAACGAAAATACAAGGATTTTTCTCTTAATTCCATACATACGTTTTTCGAAACTTTCTAAATTACGAGGATTACTTGTATTTTCGAAAATACAAATATTTTCGAAAATACGGAAAATCTCGTTATTTCAAGGGTATTTTTAATTTTAAAACGGGTCCGCTCGCGGCTTTCGAGATTTTGCGATTTTTTTCTAAAATTCGCGGATCCTCGAGCGGACCGATTTTGTGAAGTTCGGACAGCGCTAATCTGTTGTATTCAATTAGATCAACTAGACTTGAAGTGTAGTTCTTAAAGACGTTTTCGCTAGTCACCCTGACTGGCTTTCTCAATTCAGAATGACTTGTACAAGAATCTGTGGCAATTATGTACCCTGGAAATCCCAATTAGCATAATCACATCCTTACTGGACTTGTGCCTGAATAACCGCTATTTCAAATACAGGGAAAAGTTCTATAAGCAAAAACACGGATGTGCTATGGGATCTCCAGTTCATTCACCCATTTGTGGCCAACCTTTACATTGGAGGAAGTAGAAACAGGCGCTTAATACCTTTAAGGGCATAGCACCCAGCCACTGGTTCAGTATGTGGATGAACACCTGGATTAAATCCTCCAGAAAGGAAGTACAAGTTTTCACACACACACATTAATGCGGTAGACCAAAACATCAAATTTACAAGGGAAGATACAAAACAACACACTGCTTTCTTGAAATGCTTGTAGAAGCAGAGGAGCCCATTAAACTGTGGGATATCCAGACTGGGGCCTTTTTTCAAAAGAGTAGAAGGAAAGAAAAGAACACGAATACCACAGTGAAGGGGAAAAGCAAGACAGGAGACAAGAACATGGTCATCCCATATGTAGCCGGGGTCTCGAGAAATTAAGAAGAATTTTCAAAAACACACTGTATCCCAGTCTGCTTTAAACCGAACAACACACTGAGCGCACATTGGTTCCAAATACCCATACCCAAAACACAAACCAGATAAGCGACATCATATAGGCAGTGATGTGCAGTGAAGAATGCTCTGATCTGTATGTGGGGGAACCAAAACAGCAACTGCATCAACATACTATGGCCAGCACAGAAGAGCCACATTCCTTGGGTCAGGACTCAGCCGTTTACCTGCATCTTAAGGATAAGGACATACCTTTGAAGATTGTAATGTTAACTATTGGCAAAGGAACGTGACTGGTTCAGAGAGGTGTTAATGAGGCTATTTATGTGAAAAATGTCTCAAGAACTAAACTTCAAGTCCAGTTGATCTAATTGAATACAACCAGATATACCCAGACCTGAGATAAGGAGACCTTCACAAGCAACCCTGAACTTATGTTACATAGGCCTTTTTGGTGTTTAATGCTGGGTACACACGGAGGGACAAATGTCCGTCGGATTGCACGTTCCCTAGTAACGTCCTATGGGAAACGAACGATGGAGGTACACACCGCAGATATTTTCGTCCGACCGACCGAAAGTGCCATAAATCGGTCGTTTTTGGCCGTAAATATCTGCTGGTGTGTAGCCCAGCCTTACTGATCTAAGTGATTAGTTTAGCAAAATAAATAAAGTGTCAATATATCTACAATTTGGGATAATCAACCAATTCCAATTGACTGGGGTCACGTAACTGGCCTACAGTATTGGGGCCTGACCCAGAGTTTGCAATACCAGCCATTATTAGTAGAGATGTCACTACACTTACCTGCTGCTCCGGTCCCGACGCCGACACGCCGGGCGGCGCTAATTTGAAAAGCCGTGTCCTCTTGGACCGGGCCCGATTGTAGCTTTTGCTACCTCCCCTCCCGGCTCAGTACTCACCTGCCTTGGTTCCTGGTCCTGCCTACCACATACCTACCTGTTGTTTCTTAGTACCAACACCCAGCATACTTACCTGTTGTTCCAGTACCAGCATACCAGCATACTTACCGTTGTTCCAGTACCAACAAGCATCTTACCTGTTGTTCCAGTACAGCATACTTAACCTGTTGTTCCAGTACCAGTACTTACCTGTTGTTCCATGTACCATCATACCAGCAGTACCCTAACCAGCTACTCTTCAAAAAACCAGTTACTTACCTTGCCTGCATCCAATCTCCAGTACGCACCCTTGTTTCCAGCCTACATTTCCCAGCAGCCCCTGTGCCCTGCCATTTCCCCGGACTATATGGCCTCCTCCTAAGCCGTCTTGTAAGTACCCGGCTCCCGGCCATTTATTACATTCAT
>CM033469.1:408019683-408061803 GCA_019447015.1 Hymenochirus boettgeri | reverse complement strand
CTGTAATAAATGGCCGGGAGGCCATTTATTACAGTACAATCGGGCCATGGAAACGCCTGAGGGGGCTATGGCCGAGTTGAGTAAAACTCTCCAAGCTTTGTCCAAACGCATGGACCTGTTTGAACACCATCAGGGCCAGTTGGCTCAGTTCATGGACACCCTCGCTGTCCGGCTACCCACAGCTTCTGCCTCTGCTCCAGGGTCTACGCCACCTCCTTCTGCGTCCGGATCCAGTGACCCTTTTCTTGGAGAGAGCCCCGCATACCTCGCGCTGGCCTGGGCTTCTCCTTTGTGGGAAAAAGACGACCCTCTAGTCTATAATGTTACCGACTTCCTGAGTATGTTTCGCAAGGTCTTCGATGCCCCAGGAAGAACCTCTGCTGCCTCGTCCCTTTTGATGCAGCTCCGCCAAGGGTCTTGTTCCATGGGTCAATATGCAATTGAATTTCGTACCCTTGCCGCGGAGACTTCTGGAACAATGAGGCACTTACAGCAGCTTTTTGGCAGGGACTCTCTGATCACCTCAAGGCTTTCACTACCATTACCTGTGAAAATAAATCTGAGAAAAATCTCCCTGAATGTTAGTCATGATTTTCTGATGTTTTTTGTAAATAAGCGAGTGAGAAAGCTACCACCGCACCGAGTCCTACGATTGCCCCATCGATCTTCTCTCTGGTACTATGCCTCCTTCGGGGACGCCATATCCCACGTCTCCTCAGAAGAAACTCTAGCAATGAAAGGTACATTAAGGAACATTTGCTGGGGTTTCATAAACCTTCCATTCCATGCTTGGAGCTGGGTTCGTTTTTGTTTGAAAAAAAGAAGGAGGTTTACGACCTGCACGACTACCGTGGGTTAAATAAAAATCAAATAAAGAATCGTGATCTCTCCCTCTCAGCTCGAGCTGTGTGACAGATAAAAAGGGGCTAAATATTTCACAAAATCTGGATCTTCAGGGGGTATACAATCTGATCCGTATTATAGCCACGTGACGAGTGGAAGACCGCCTTTAACACCAGGGACGGGTCAATACGAATATCCGTAATGCCTTTGGCCTTTGTAAATGCTCAGCGGTGTTCCAAGAATTCTGTAAATGACATTTTCCGGGATATGTGGGATATCTGGAGTAGTATATCTCAATGACCATTTAATCTTTTCTCAAGATCTGCCCTCAACCGATCCATGTAAAACAGGTGGTACTCTGTAAGAGAGAATAGCCTATATGCCCAAACGGAAAAGTGTCTGTTTGAGTGTTCACAAGTACCCTTCCTAGGCGACATCGTATCTGCACGCAAGGGTTCAGATGGACCTGATAAAGTTTTGGCCCATCCAAGATGAGTCTTTCCTATGGGAACCAAAGCTAGTCAAAGGTTCATTTGGTTTGCCAATTACTACGACCAATTCAGTTCAGGGTTCTCTTCAATAATTTCTCCGATATTTAGCCCTCACAGTGAAAGTGTGGTATAAGGCTCATTCATGGACCCCGGCAGCCCTCGAAGCCTTCAAAAGACTCAAGGAGGCCTTTTGCTGATGCTCCTGTTCTAGTACATCTAGACTAGGCTTCCCTTCCTACATCGAAGTTGATGCCTTGGACTTGGGGCCGGAGCCGTCCTTTACCAAAGACAAGGCCTAAGAGGAAACTCATCCACTGGTGCTTATTCTCAAGAAGTTACTACCCACGAGCGAAACTATGATGTTGGACATAGGGAATTTCTTGCCATCAAATTTGCCCTCGAGGAGTGGTGGCATTAATTGTGAAGGCACATATGACCTATCACCATCCTACCGACCATAAAATCTCGAATACATCCAGAATCTCAAAAGGTTAAATCCCAGTCAAAGCACGGTGGGTCTTTATCTTTTTCCCGATTCAACTTTGTTATCACTTACCAACCTGGTTCCAAAAACAAGAAAGCTGATTGCCCTGTCCAGATCATTTGTCTGCTTCGACTGCTTATAATGAAGATTAAGGGCTCCATGAGTCCAACCACTAAAATCTTGGCCCTCATACTCAAACTTTGTTCCCAGATCCAAGCCGCAAAGCTTCTGCTCCTCCAGCACACCCTCTGGCAAATTCTTTGGGAATGTTTCACTGCGGAAAGCTTATCATTCTTCTACTCACGGTTCCAAGCAAAGCCGGGCATACCGGTGTTGACAAACTTTTAAATATCTTGCCCATTCCCTTTGGTGGCCCAAAAGGAGAAAGGTGTTAAAGACTTTATTCCAGGTGTACCAGTGTGCTCAATCCAAGTCTTCTAGACCCTCCCTTGTGGTCTTTCTTCAACAACTCCCCATTCCGTCCAGAATTGGCCCCATCTAATCCATGGGATATTGTTGACTTCCACCTTCCAGAAAAAACACGGTTATATGTGGGAGGACAGTAGAGCTTTCAGCAAAATGGCCCATTTTGTACCCTCCCCAACTACCATCCTCAAATGAGTTAGCTCAACAACTATTTATTTCACAATCTTCCGCTTTCAGGACTCCCTTCTGAAATTGTATCTGACAAGGTCTCAATGGTTTCCAAATTTTGGAGGCGGCACGTGTAGTCCTATGACATCAAGTTACCAATTCTCCTCGGCGACCACCCACGTCCAATGGGGTATGAAGCACTAACAGTCTTGGAACAATCATCTTCTAGTCAAAATTCTATATCAGGATGAGTGGGCAACCTCTGCCGTGGGCTAGTTCGCCCATAACAATTCACCTCATGCTTCTACTGAGGAAATCTCTTTTTAGTGTCTTTGGGACACCTCCTAGATGTTTCCTTCCGACGAGTCGATTGTACCTGCTGCACGACTCGGCGGCCCTAGATGACCGCATTCTGGCATGCTACGGAAATAGCTTCAGAACGCTGCTTTTGGTACAAAAACTCCAGCAAGATAGGGGTGTAGAGAACCCCCAGCTTATTCGGTTGGGAGATAAATTGGTGCTCTCCTCTGTCAATTACAACCATACGGGTTCCTCCCTCCAAAATGGGACCCAAATTTATGGTCCTTTTCCTATACTGGAATTAATCGGTTCCACGTGTCCAGTGGGTTGTTCGCTTCCAACAACACTGCCTTCCAGCATTGCGGATCCTATGTGTGTATATTCCATCATCAAGCCAGTTGCATCTAATCAGTATTCCAAAATCTGGACAACTCCAGTTCCACTCGTTGATGGTCGCAGGAGTTTGAGGTTGAGAAAATCTTGGACTTAGATTCTGGAGGAGGTGCTCAGATTGGTGGCCACCTGACAGGTTCGTGTCCATACGAAGAGCTGGATTAAACAGTGCGGATGCAACGCTCCACGACTAGTCAGAGCTTCCATAGGAGTTTTCCGGGAACCTGGCCCGTTGGGTCCTGTGACCCCCCGTAAGGGGGGGGTACTGTCACAAACTTACCTGCCGCTCCGGTCCCGCGGCGCTCTGAACTTCCGGGTGGGCGGTGTCGCGGACGTCATGACGTCACGACGCCGACACGCCGGGCTGCGCGAGAATTTAAAAAGCATCGTCCTCCTGGACCCGGCGCCCAATAGTAGCGTTAGCTACCTCTGGCTCCTTACTCACCTGCCTTGGATTCTGCTCTGCTCCTGCTCCTACTACTTACCTCACCTGTATCCAGTATCCAGTACCTACCTTGCCTGTATCCAGTATCCAGTACTTACCTTGTCTGTCTCCAGTACCTACCTTGCCTGTATCCAGTATCCAGTACTTACCTTGCCTTGTCTCCAGTGACTACCTTGCCTATATCCAGTATCCAGTACTTACCTTGCCTGTCTCCAGTAACTACCTTGCCTGTATCCAGTATCCAGTACTTACCTAGCCTGTCTCCAGTGACTATCTTGCCTGTATCCAGTATCCAGTACTTACCTTGCCTGTTTCCAGTGACTACCTTGCCTGTATCCATATCCAGCCTTCAGTTCCCAGCAGCACCTTGTTCCATCATTCAGCCTACAGCTTCCAGCAGCACCTTGCTCCTGTTTCCAGCCTACAGTTCCCACAGCACCTTGTTCTGTTTCAGCCTACAGTCCCCAGCAGAACCTTGTTCCTGGTTCCAGCCTACAGTTCCCGCAGCCTCTGTGTCCTGCTCATCCGGACTATCAGCCTCCTCCTAAAGTGTACTGTAAGTACCCCGCCGTCCGCCATTTGTTTACACACATATTCCAAACGAGGCTTTACCTATATATATTTTTCTCCTTATAATCCATACCCCTCTTTATACAAGACAATATCTATACCTGCTCGTTCTCACCGAGCTATTAAAGTATATGTACACCTTAAAAAAACATTAGTTTAGTGGCAAGTGCTTCAAACTTGCTGTTTCCCTCCTCCTGGATGATGGCAATCTGCAGCTCCACCCTGAAGAGATCTCCTGGTTCATCCTGCTTCCTTGGCCTCCAAATGTATATTGCGGTCGTACCACACGCCCTTGGTGACCTGATTGCGCATGTGACATGACGTCAATAGCGGCGCTGTGTTTGGTTGACGCGCAATGACGTCACGTGGTACGACTAGAACATACATTTGGAGGCTAAGGAAGCCGGATGAGCCAGGAGCTCTGGTCCGGGCGGAGCTGCAGAGGCCATCATCCATGGGGAGGAAGCCAGCAAGTTTGAAGCAATAAAGGTAGGCTCTTGGGGGGATAGAAGAAAAATGTTTTAGAACATAAGTTTTAAAGACCCAGCTTGCCACTAACCAAATGGTACATGTCCTATAAACGATAACAGTATAATAACTGAATATACAGTGACTGGTAGAAATCTTCCCTGGATGATAAAGGAAGAAATGCTTTGTTGACTTAATGCATGCACATGGTGTCCTGTATCATAAACACTGCAAGATAATCCATAGGGATGGTAATGGAAATTTATCACGCGCCTCAATCAATAAGCTATTAATGTCCAAGCCTATTGATTAGATAATAACACTGATCAATACACAGATGAGAATTCTGCACTGTGTAGTAAGACACCCATAGCCAGCTTGACCTTGTTAATATTATTTATGGATTTGAGAAAAACAAAAGAAATGAAGCAATGTTGTTATTTTGAAGGGTGCGTGTAGTAATGAATGACAGCAGAGGAGTTCAAGAGTTCCCACAATTCTATGGCTTTTATAACTCTAGGAGCTCATTGTAATTCTTTGAAGGTTTTTTTAGCAGCTGATACAGTAGTTGGTGGAAATCTACCTAAATATGTCTGATCGATTTAGATTGATTCTGGTTATTTCATTTGATAAAAGTGGACTTATAGTTATATTTCCACAAAACCATTATAACAAATCTTCCCATACTGCCCTGCGGGTGTAGTTTCTTGGATGATGTCTATAGGTTTACAAGGATGTGTACATTTACATCTATCCATCCATTATATATATATACATACATCGTAACCTATGAATAATGCATTATTTATGTAATTTTAATTTATCTGTTTTTATTGCTTGCATTTATCCCCTTGTTTGTATACTCTTTTATAGATAAAATTATACAGTACATACAAACAAGTGATAATCTTCAATTGTGGTATAGATTAGAGATCTCCAACAAGATGGTCTCAAGATTTGTAACCTTCAACTCTAACACACCCAGGGCACCATTTACCATGAGACAGAATGAAACATTTGTCTCAGGTGGCTCCCCTATACTGAAGAAGAAAGGAGGCAGACAGGCCGGCATAAAAAATGTGCATGTGAGCAAGAACATTCACACGCGGCTACGAGAAGTGTGTACGCTGCCCCCTTATGACTTCAGTATACCTTGATGTGCCGTGTAAGTACTCAGGTCAAGCAGGTACTCAGGTCAAGCAGAACTTGACCTGAGGAAGAGAGAAGTGTATCTCTCAAAAGCTTGTCTGTAAAAATGAACTGTTAGTCCATAATAAAAAGGGATCACCTTATCCTACAGTACTCATCTTTTTAGTATATGCTGCTGGACTAACAAGGCTACAACCATTTTATGATCTTAGGAGAGTCAGAGTCAGGACACACACCCTGCTGCTCAGCGCTCGTATTCAAGTCAGTGGAAGTTGGAACCAATCAAAATGCTCCTATAGTGCACAGCACTATTCATCCCTTGCTGCCTATTGGTCCTCTGAGGCTCCTCTCTTGTGTCAGCAGGTGATTAACAGTCCAGCAGCAGCAGCCAATAGAGAGAGGGGGCCTACTTTACAGCATAGCTAATTTTCAGCATATCTACTTTACAGCATGGCTAATTTTCAACATAGCTACTTTACAGCATAGCTACTTTACAGAATAGCTAATTTTCAGCATATCTACTTTACAGCATGGCAAATTTTCAACATAGCTGCTTTACAGCATAGCTAATTTTCAGCATAGATAATTTACAGCATAGCTACTTTACAGCATAGCTAATTTTCAGCATTCCTACTTTACAGCATAGCTAATTTTCAGCATATCTACTTTACAGCATAGCTAATTTTCAGCATATCTACTTTGCAGCATAGCTAATTTTCATCTTGGCTACTTTACAGCATAGCTAATTTTCAAAACCACATTAAATGTGAACTGGTTATTAAAAATCTATATTTGCAAAGAGCAGTAACACAATTAGAAACCTTATAATGTTGATTGTTCGATTTGGCAAGGAACAGAAACGCGTTTCACTACGTTTTTAAGAGAGAAAATTCCTCTGTTCCCCGTCTCAGACCTCTAGATTTCATTACGGGAAGAGACTGTTAATACAGTATATAAGCTTCTAAAATCCAATATTATTGATCATGTCTGAGCATTGAAACAGCAAGATACAAATCTGCCTTGTGTATTTTACCATTGGTGAACAGAGTCCTCCATAACCTTATCTAAGGGTAGTGACAGATTCAGATACGGGGGTTCAATGGAAACCCAGAGATTGGAAAACATTCGACTCCAGGATAAATATGACGTTTTTGTGATTCTGTTTGGAAAAATCCGAATAAACCTTGATCCTCTCAATTTTAGCAACCTATCATACACCGTTACAGATATGCAAAAAAATAAATATGGAAGACAAGGGGAAGACTTGCCCTTTAAACCACTTTTTATAGCTGCTATTTTCATATCTGTGTCTGGCTGCATCATTATGCAATATAATAGTTTTTGTTGGAAACCATCACCAGCGCCCCCTTCTGTTGACAGTGTCTCTAGTGCATCCCCCTGACACTGAAAGCTACTAGCAATGTCCATATTCCCATAGTTTAATCTGTATATGCTGTATAATCTTCAAAACTTCTTTACTCTTTACAGCTCTGTACCAGACTGTGATTCAGGGCAATATTTATAGAGGCACGTATCTTTTTTTTCTGGATACCACAGAAAACAATTGTCCGATTGCCTATACAATACCATAGGGGGTAAATGATTGTCCATGGGCGTACTTTCACTAAAACATGAGATATCAGAAACATCCTGTACCGCAGGTTTATAAATTCTGACCTTAGTGTCTCTGCTCCTTAAAGGAGAATAAAAGGCGTTAAAGTAAATGTGCTGAAAATTCTTTTGCACTTTTGCATTATATTTTAGTTGGGGGGGGGGTTAGGGATATTTTCACTTTTGTTTTCCTGACAATGAAATGGAGACAACTGGTAATGACAATATTCCCCAATCATTCACTTTATGTGACTATGTAAAAAAGTTTAGAGTGACTTTTAAGGCAATATTTTGCATATATCAGCAAAATTGTGATTATTGCAAACTGTGTGACTTTCAAATCACATGACAGTTAAAGGGGAATTATTCCTCCATTCATACCCCTTAGTAGCACCCAGGGTGAAGCAGTTTAGGCCACATCCTGGGTACAACTATGGGAGGGAGAAGAAAAGTGACGGAACGGTGAGTAATATTCTCGTTTAAAGGGCACGTCCACCCCCAAAACTAAAATTAAACCCATACTGGCCCCACTGTACAGTTTAAAAAAATCCTTACCTTACATCCCTGCTCCTTATGGTTTTCCTGCAGTGCTGGTCCAAAGTCCAGGAAACTGAAGAGTAGGAGCTGTCTTCTTGATGAAAAGGTTTCTGCCTCTGATCTATCCTCTGAGAGGACAGTGGCACTGTAGAGCCCTTTCCCCACCTCCCTCCCACCATCCCGATCCATCCTCCCTTCCCCTTCCATCTAGAGTAAAATCATTTTAAGATATGTTAGCTCCCCCCTGCCCATCCCTAACCGCCATGTTATTTTTTTTAAAAAAGCATTCAGATCGGACTTACAGTCCTTCGTTCCCACGGCGCCTCCATTTACGGCAGTCATGTCTGGAATTGGCTGTATCTTAGGCAAGCAGGGATCCTCCCTCTGAGGCTACCCATAAATTGCCATGTTGGTATTAATGGGATTTTTATGTTTCCCGTACCATGGATTCTTCATGTTCAGGTGTTAAACTAGGATTTTAATCCCTTGTGTTTTTACAGAGACAAGACCCACCAGCTCCCACCAAAGGAATATGCTATACAAAGCATTAGCTAGATTAGGGGTGTCCAGCCTGAGCCACCCTGAGGGCCAATCACTGTGCGGCTGCCAGTACAGCCCCTTCTGCTGTGGAATAAGCAGGTGAGCAATGGAACAAGGGTGGTAAGTATATTTTGGATCGGATTTGACAATTTTAAACCTAGTGGGGGGGGGTGGACATGCCTTTTAACACTGGGCTGACTGGTGAGCTGGAGGGCTGATAAACACTGTCTGGTGGACTAAAGGGCTGACTGACCATGATCCTAGCCAAACCTGATCAATCCTAACATTTTCTGGTCCCAGTTGCCTGTTTTCTTTGCCTAATTCCCCAACAGCACAGAATCATGTAAATTAAACCCCTCTAGCTACCAGCATTGTAATTATACACAGTATGTGCCTGCAGCCCATGAAAGATCCCCTCAATACACACACATTTAATCCCCCACTTTATGGTTTGAGGGAACTCAGGGAAGGACCAAGCCAGCAGATTCAGAACCAAGGTGCTGGACAGACACTGCAAGTGCACCCGACATTTGTAACAATGTTTCAATCTTACCTGCAGAGGGAGTTTTACCTCAGTCAGGTCCAACGTGTCACTGACATCACTGAGCTAGATTCTGCCTACATCTCTGTGCTTTCTCAGATAAGGGACTTATCGGCATCTTGACAGCAGTTGTTACGGCTCAATGTTAAGCTTTGCAGTTCCTTCCACACTATCACTTAGGAATAAACTGGTATATTACTGGTACATTACTGTTAAAGAAAAACTAAATCTAAAAAAATACCTTTCAGGGAAGATACTGTAAGGTGTAGTCGCCATTCCTTGTCTGTAAGGTGTAGTCACCATTCCTTGTCTGTAATGTGTAGTCGCCATTCCTTGTCTGTAAGATGTAGTCGCCATTCCTTGTCTGTAAGGTGTAGTCGCCATTCCTTGTCTGTAAGGTGTAGTCACCATTCCTTGTCTGTAAGGTGTAGTTGCCATTCCTTGTCTGTAATGTGTAGTCACCATTCCTTGTCTGTAAGGTGTAGTTGCCATTCCTTGTCTGTAATGTGTAGTCACCATTCTTTGTCTGTAAGGTGTAGTTGCCATTCCTTATCTGTAAGGTGTAGTCACCATTCCTTGTCTGTAATGTGTAGTCGCCATTCCTTGTCTGTAAGGTGTAGTCACCAAGAGAGCGATGGGGATTGGGGTATCAGTACTGAAGGGATACTTGGGGGGTTCTGAGCAAAATGTATTATTTTATAAGATGCTTATTAAGATCTAGTCATATTCCTTGATGTTTATAAGGAAAAGGTTGGTTTGAGCTATACATTTATTTATAACGGTTCTAGAAAATGTTTTACAGCTTAAACTGTAAGTCAGAAAATGTTCAACCCAATACAACTTATCCTTACACAAAATGAATGAGATAAACAAGGGAAACACTTTGCTAGGTGATTAAATGCCTAAAGCACTTACACGGAGAGATGTACAAATTGCTTTCTTTAATTTTGAGGTACATAAAAAAAGAACTAAGAATGATATTTGTGACAGGAATGTCACCGACAAATAACAGGCTTTTAACTAGAGACGTTTCTATGGAATATTTTATGTCTTCTGTTTGTTACATAGACATTTATGTCTCATCTCAAAAAAAAATGATTAGCACAACAGTTGTGCCGTATGGGGCCGAAGTAGTACTAAAAAAGTTTGTCTTACCTGAACGGGATCCTGTGATGCAGTAAGCCTTGCGCGAGACTTTAAAGGTAAACTAAGACGTAGCTTTTTTAATATTGCATCAACCCGTAAGTATCATTTAAACTTATGCTTCCTATTGGCTTGTGATGAGCCATGACCAATATTTACTTAACCACTTTTAGTTAAATATTCTGTTATTTCTAGTAAATATAGTACCGGGCACATGACTTGTTAATATATTCTGTTCACAACCCTGAAAGAGAGAGAAGTCATGGTGCCCTCCCAGGGAAATTGTAATGGCTTAAACTCCATGATTACAACAGCCGAGCACTGAGGTGGGTCCTATATTGGTAAGAGAGAAATTTTTAATTTATATATATATTTGCACGATGTAGAGGTTGATTCTTGCTGGGTTTGGTGCTCTTTTTTCATGGCTCTTTTTTTGCTCTTTTTTCATTTTTTAAAGGGCATGTCCACCCTAATAAGAAAATGATACAACGTAGGGCACCCCTGCCCACCTCCAACTGCTGGAACTTGCAAGCAGGGGCCCAACCGGCAGCCGCGTCTGTGATTGGCTGAGAGGCAGCCAATCACAGACGCGGCTACCATCAATGGAGAGCGCCGTAAGAATGAAGGGCTGTAAATATGACATGGCGGTTGGGGAGGGAGGAGATGCCCTACACTACAGAAAATAGAATTAACGCTAGGTGGATGGATGGATATGGATGGATCCTTGCATGCCAAAATACCTTCCGGAGGCAACACAGGAGGCCTTTTTGCAGGAAGACAGCTCCTACTCTTCACTTTCTGGAACTTTGGACTGAACTATAAGGAGCAGAGATGTAAGGTAAGGATTTTTATAAACTACACAGTGGGGCCAGTAGAGGGTTAAATATTAGTTTTGGGGGTGGACATGCCCTTTAATTTATTCCTTAGTAGTTGTTACTGCTACTGTGCCAAGAGGAAGCTTTCTGGTTTATTGTACCAGTAATTGTTCCTGCAGGCAATCAAGTTATTACAGCAGAAATAAGATTCTAGCTAATTCGTTAAAAGCAAAAAAACCCACCTCAAACTGTAAGAGTGTCCATCAATGATTTTAGTATATCAGAAATGACTGCCCTTTTTTCTAGCACAGTGACTTCAGACATGCTCAATATGACATCCCAGGAAAAGAAAAGGAAACTCTCCAATTATATCTCCTTGTGCAACTGGGAGAGGGGCATAAAACTGAAAGTTATTGTAATTTAACTAATTTAAATTATTAATTTTAAACATTTATGTTTTTAGTAAGGATTAACATTGAGTAACATGTCACTTTTAGGCCTTTAAGCAAGAAAAAATTTACATAACAAAGCAAATTAACTTTCGTTAATTTATTTATTAATGGGTAAGATTCCATTGAAAACTAGAATTTCAGAAAGGAATATTTTATCCCGCACAAAATTGTATTAAAAATTATCCTTACCCAAGCACTTACTTGGATAATTGAACATGAAAAGTTCAAGTTGAAATGACTTAAGCAATTTACTAGCCTAGTAAGCTTATATTAGAAAATTGGCACCGGATACGAAATGATCTTCCCACAGTTAATTTCTTTTTTTTTTAATGGAAGTGAATGACTGCGTTGTTAATGCTGCTGCTTGCCACTGTAGGTGACTGAATCTTTAATGAGTCCACTGGTCTGCATAATACATATAATAATGTCATTTTGAAGTTGGGGGGATTTTTTAGTCTCACGTATGTTGGTTATTTTATTTTAATCATCGTAAGCCAAAAACAGAAATTCCCATTTCCAGAGCTGAGAATATACAGCACAGCTTGAACTTTTTTCCCCCCCCTGCAGCAAAACCAACGGGAATGTTCGAGGATGGGGACTTAGACCCAGTGTTCCTTCAATTTCATGGTTATGCGTCCTAAGCTACTGCCTTCGTCTTCGGTGGGTCATTTGGTTATAGTCAAGGTTTTTTATGTATTTTGCCTTTAAAAATAATTTGTTTTAAACCGTTGAAAGACATTTTTTTTCTGGTTCCCTTCCAATATATTTATTTTTATGTTTATAGCATTTTAACTCATTCTTACCCTTTCCGTCCAGCTACAGCTAAGAAATGGCAGGTAGTAGCTTCTTAACGATGATTGTTTTATCACCTGGTCTGTCAGATTGTTGCAGGGAAATGTAATAAAAGTTCTTATTGTTAAAAATGGTGCCAACCAATCAGATGTTAGCTTTCTAATGGTATATAACATCAGATTTTATTATCATTAAAAATAATGCTAATTTTGCCCAAAATATTATTTAACATTTGAAAGCTAACATCTGATTGGTTGGGGCAAAATTAGCACCATTTTTAACAATAAGAACTTTTATTGAATAACCCTGAACTTATCTGTTGTATGGATGGCCGGTTCGCGGATCCGAACCCGGATCCGCCGCGGATTTATCCCGTTCGCTCTTCCGTGGGTCATTTGGTTATCGTGCAAGGTTTTTTAATTCGCCTTTACACATAATTTTTTTTAAAAACCGTTAAAAGACCATTTTTTTTCTGGTTCCCGTTCCATAATTTTCTTTTTTTATGTTTATATACGCATTTTATACCTCTGCTACCCTTTCCAGTCCAGCGAACAGCTAAGAATGCAGGTAGTAGCTTCTTAACCGATGCTGTGTTTTTATCACCTGGTCTGTCATATTGTTGCGTAAATGTAATAAAAGTTTCTTATTGTTTAAACAATGGTGCCAACCAATCAGATGTTAGCTTTCTAATGGTATATAAACATCAATTTTATTATCATTAAAAACTAATGCTAATTTTGCCCAAAATATTATTTAAAACATTTGACGCTAACATCTGATTGGTTGGGGCCAAAATTAGCACCATTTTTAACAATACGTAACTTTTATTGAACACCCTGGAACTTACCTGTTTGTAGCGATGGCCGGTTTCGGCGGATCCGAACCCTGAGCCGCCGCGGATTTATCCCGTTCGCGAACGCGGATTTTTCCGGCCTTTTCTGTCCTGTGTAGTCGCCATTCCTTGTCTGTAAGGTGTGTCGCCAGTCCGTGGTACTATGTGTAGTCAACCTTCCTTGGTCTGGTAAGGTGGTAGGCGACCATTCCTTGTCTGTAAGTGTAGGTCACATGCCTTGTCTGTAATGTGGTAGTTCACCAGTCCTTGTCTTAATGTTACCATTTGTCGTAGGTTAGTCCACCAGTTCCTATGTCTGTAGGTGAGTGCCATTTGGACCCCAGGCGGCTGTCTGTAAGGGTGTAAGTCACCAGCCTTGCTGTAAGGGGTAGTCGCATTCCTTGCGTGTAAGGTGGGAGTCACGGCTCCTGGTCTGGTAAGGGTAGTCGCACCATGCCTGCTGTAAGGTTGTCCCGCCAGTCCTTGTCTGATGGGTGAGTCGCCAGGTTCCGTGCGTAAGGTGTAGTCCGCCCTCCTTGTCTGTAAGGTGTAGTCACCATGTCCTTTGTGTGACCCACTTGTCCGAAGTGTGAGTCCCCATTCCCTGGCTGCAGGGCGTAGCGCCAAGCCGTTGTCGGGTGTAAGAGGTAGGGGCCAGCTCTGGTCGTAAGCGTAGTCAATGTGTCTAGTGTGTAGCGCCATTCCTTCGCCAAGGGGAGGCTCGGGCATCCTTGGCCGAAGTGGAGTCACCAGTCGTGGGGAGCGCAGTGGCTGTAAGGGTAGTCACCATTCTGGCTCTGTATGGGCGGCGCCATGCGTGTCTGTAAGGGGAGGCGCCAGGTCCTTGCTGTAAGCTGTAGTCGCCAGTCCGGTGCTAAGGGGATGTGTCGCCAGTCGGGGGTCTGACGGTGGAGTCCCATTCCGGTTGTCGGTAAGGTGGAGTCCGCCATTCTTGTCTGGTAGGACCCAGTGGGGCTAGTTCGCCAGCGGAGCGAAGCAGCGGGTGGAGGGAGTCCCTGCTCGCGGGTAAAGGTGTGAGTCACCAAGAGCGATGGAGATTGGGGTATCAGTACTGAAGGGTACTTGGGGGTTCTGAGCAAAATGTATTATTTATAAGATGCTTATTAAGATCTAGTCATATTCCTTGATGTTTATAAGGAAAAGGTTGGTTTGAGCTATACATTTATTTATAACGGTTCTAGAAAATGTTTTACAGCTTAAACTGTAAGTCGAAAAAGTTCAACCCAATACAACTTATCCTTACCAAAATGAATGAGATAAACAAGGGAAACACTTTGCTAGGGATTAAATGCCTAAAGCACTTCACACGGAGAGATGTACAATTGCTTTCTTTAATTTTGAGGTACATAAAAAAAGACTAAGAATGAATTTGTGACAGGAATGTCACCGACAAATAACAGGCTTTTAACTAGAGACGTTTCTATGGAATTTTATGTCTTCGTTTGTTACATAGAGATTTATGTCTCATCTCAAAAAAAATGATTAGCACAACGTTTGTGCCGTATGGGGCCGATAGTACTAAAAAAGTTTGTCTTACCTGAACGGGATCCTGTATGCAGTAAGCCTTGCGCGAGACTTTAAAGGTAAACTAAGACGTAGCTTTTTAATATTGCATCAACCCGTAAGTATCATTTAACTTATGCTTCCTATTGGCTTGTGATGAGCCATGACCAATTTACTTAAACCACTTTTAGTTAAATATTCTGTATTTCTAGTAAATATAGTACCGGGCACATGACTTGTTAATATATTCTGTTCACAACCCTGAAAGAGAGAGAAGTCATGGTGCCCTCCCAGGGAAATTGTAATGGCTTAACCCTCCATGATTACAACAGCCGAGCACTGAGGTGGGTCCTATATTGGTAAGAGGAATTTTTAATTTAATTATATATTTGCACGATGTAGAGGTTGATTCTTGCTGGGTTTGGTGCTCTTTTTTTCATGGCTCTTTTTTTGCTCTTTTTTTCATTTTTTAAAGGGCATGTCCACCCTAATAAGAAAATGATACAACGTAGGGCACCCCTGCCCAACCTCCAACTGCTGAACTTGCAAGAGGGCCCAACCGGCAGCCGCGTCTGTGATTGGCTGAGAGGCAGCCAATCACAGACGCGGCTACCATCAATGAGAGCGCCGTAAGAATGAAGGGCTGTAAATATGACATGGCGGTTGGGGAGGGAGGAGATGCCCTACACTATAGAAAATAGAATTAACGCTAGGTGATGGATGGATTATGGATGGATCCTTGCATGCCAAAATACCTTCTGGAGGCAACACGGAGGCCTTTTTGCAGGAAGACAGCTCCTACTCTTCACTTTCTGGAACTTTTGACTGAACTATAAGGAGCAGAGATGTAAGGTAAGGATTTTTATAAACTACACAGTGGGGCCAGTAGAGGGTTAAATATTAGTTTGGGGGGTGGACATGCCCTTTAATTTATTCCTGTAGTTGTTACTGCTACTGTGCCAAGAGAAGCTTTCTGGCTTTATTGTACCAGTAATTGTTCCTGCAGGCAATCAAGTTATTACAGCAAAATAAGATTCTAGCTAATTCGTAAAAGCAAAAAAAACCCACCTCAAACTGAAGAGTGTCCATCAATATTTTAGTAATATCAGAATGACTGCCCTTTTTTCTAGCACAGTGACTTCAACATGCTCAATATGACATCCCAGGAAAGAAAGGAAACTCCCAATATATCTCCTTGTGCAACGGGAGAGGGGCATAAAACTGAAAGTTATTGTAATTTAATACTAATTTAAATTATTAATTTTAAACATTTATGTTTTTAGTAAGGATTAACATTGAGTAACATGTCACTTTTAGGCCTTTAAGCAAGAAAAAATTTACATAACAAAGCAAATTAACTTTCGTTAATTTATTTATTAAGGGTAAGATTCCATTGAAAACTAGAATTTCAGAAAGGAATATTTTTATCCCCCAAAATTGTATTAAAAATTATCCTTACCCAAGCACTTACTTGGATAATTGAACATGAAAAGTTCAAGTTGAAATGACTTAAGCAATTTACTAGCCTAGTAAGCTTATATTAGAAAATTGGCACGGATACGAAATGATCTTCCACATTAATTTCTTTTTTTTTTTTAATGGAATTTATGACTGTTGTTATGCTGCGTTGACTGTGTTAATGCCCACTGGTCTGCATAATAATATAATAATGTCATTTATTAGAAGTTGGGGGGGATTTTTTAGTCTCTACGTTATGTTTGGTTATTTATTTTAATCATCGTAAGCCAAAAACAGAAAATTCCCATTTCCAGAGCTGAGAATATACAGCACAAAGCTTGAACTTTTTATTCCCCTCCCCCTGCAGAAAACCAACGGGAATGTGTTCGAGGATGGGGACTTAGACCCAGTGTATTCTCTTCTATTTCATGGTTATGGTCCTAAGGTAATGCTTCTTCGGTGGGTCATTTGGTTATAGTGCAAGGTTTTTTAAATTCGCCTTAAAAATAATTTTTTTTAAACCGTATGAAAGACATTTTTTTTCTGGTTCCCTCCAATTATTTATTTTTATGTTTATAGCATTTTAACTCATTTTCTTACCCTTTCCGTCCAGCTACAGCTAAGAAATGGCAGGTAGTAGCTTCTTAAATGATTGTTTTATCACCTGGTCTGTCAGATTGTTGCAGGGAAATGTAATAAAAGTTCTTATTGTTAAAAATGGTGCCACAATCAGATGTTAGCTTTCTAATGGTATATAACATCAGATTTTATTATCATTAAAAATAATGCTAATTTTGCCCAAAAATTATTTAACATTTGAAAGCTAACATCTGTTGGTTGGGGCAAAATTAGCACCATTTTTAACAATAAGACTTTTATTGAATAACCCTGAACTTATCTGTTTGTATGGATGGCCTTCGCGCGGATCCGAACCCGGATCCGCCGCGGATTTATCCCGTTCCGCAAGGCAGATTTTTCCGATTTTCCGCCTTCCGAACTTCTCGATTCGCGGATTTTTCGTATTTTTGAAAATTTTCGAAATTACGAGTTTTCACGTACAAATCAACAGAAGACGCAATTGCAAGGATTTCTCTTAATTCCATACATACGTTTTCGAAAATTTTTCTAAATTACGAGGATTACTTGTATTTTCAAAATACAAATTTTCGAAAATACGGAAAATCTCGTTATTTCAAGTTTGTTAATTTTAATAAACGGGTCCGCTCGCGGTTTTTCGAATTTTCGAATTTTTTTTCTAAAATTCGGGATCCTCGAGCGGACCGGATTTTGTGAGTTCGGACAGCTCTAATCTGTTGTATTCAATTAGATCAACTAGACTTGAAGTTTAGTTCTTAAAGACGTTTCGCTGGTCACCCGACTGGCTTTCTCAATTCAGAATGACTTGTACAAGAATCTGTGGCAATTATGTACCCTGGAAAATCCCAATTAGCATTCACAGTCCTTACTGGACTTGTGCCTGAATACCCGCCTATTTCAAATACAGGGAAAAGTTCTATAAGCAAAAACACGGATGTGCTATGGGATCTCCAGTTTCACCCATTGTGGCCAACCTTTACATTGAGGAAGTAGAAAAACAGGCGCTTAATACCTTTAAGGGCATAGCACCCAGCCACTGGTTCGATATTGTGGATGACACCTGGATTAAATCCGCCAGAAGGAAGTACATTTTTTACACAACACATTAATGCGGTAGACCAAAACATCAAATTTACAAGGGAAGATACAAAACAACACACTGGCTTTCTTGAAATGCTTGGTAGAAGCAGAGGAGCCCATTAAACTTGTGGATATCCAGACTGGGCCTTTGTCAAAAGAAGTAGAAGGAAAGAAAAGAACACGAATACCAACAGTGAAGGGGAAAAGCAAGACAGGAGAAAGAACATGGTCATCCCATATGTAGCAGGGGTCTCTGAGAAATTAAGAAGAATTTTCAAAAAACACTGTATCCCGTCTGCTTTAAACCGAACAACACACTGAGCACATTGGTACATCCAAGACCCAATACCAAACACAAGATAAGCACATCATATAGGCAGTGCAGTGCAGTGAAGATGCTCTAATCTAATGGGGGGAGACCAACAGCAACTGCAATCACATATGGCCCAGCACAGAAGAGCCAATCCTTGGGTCAGGACTCAGCCGTTTACCTGCATCTTAAGGATAAAGGACATACCTTTGAAGATTGTAATGTTAACATATTGGCAAAGGAACGTGACTGGTTCAAGAGAGGTGTTAAGGAGGCTATTTATGTGAAAAATGTCTTCAAGAACTAAACTTCAAGTCCAGTTGATCTAATTGAATACAACAGATATACATACCATGACCTGGATGAATGAGAACCTTCACAAGCAACCCTGAACTTATGTTACATAGGCCTTTTGGTGTTTAATGCTGGGTACACACGGAGGGACAAATGTCCGTCGGATTGCACGTTCCCATAGGTAACGTCGGATCGAACGACATGGAGACACACACCAGCAGATATTTTCGTCCGACGACGGAAAGTGCCATAAATCGGTCGTTTGGCCGTAAATATCTGCTGGTGTGTACCCAGCCTTACTGATTCAAGTGATTAGTTTAGCAAATAAAAAAAGGTGTCAAATAATATCTACAGATTGTTGGATAATCAACCAATTCCAAATTGACTGGGTCACGTAACTGGCCTACAGTATTGGGGCACTGACCCGAGTTTGCAATACCAGCCATTATAGTAGAGATGTCACTAACTTACCTGCTGCTGCCGGTCCCGACGCCGACAAGCCGGTGTCCTCTTGGACCCGGGGCCCGATTGTAGCTTTTGCTACCTCCTCCCGGCTCATACTCACCTGCCTTGGTTCCTGGTCCTGCCTACCAGCATCCTACCTGTTGTTCCATACAGCAACGCATACTTACCTGTTGTTCCAAGCCAGCATACCACATACTTACCTGTTGTTCCAGTACCAACACCGCATACTTACCTGTTGTCCAGTACATCATACCAGCATACTTACCTGTTGTTCAGTACCAGATACTCCGTTGTTCCAGTCCAGCATACATACACCTCGTACTCGTTCCATCGCATACTTACCTTCCAGTCCAGCATACTACCATATCCGTTACGTTTGCCAGTATCACATACGTCTACTACCTGCACCTGCTCAATCTCCAGTTACCACCTTGTTCCAGCTACATTTCCCAGCAGCCCCTGTGCCCTGCCATTTCCCGGACTATAGGCCTCCTCCTAAAGCGTACTTGTAAGTACCCGTCCGCCTCCCGGCCATTTATTACAGTACAATCGGCCCATGGAAACCCTGAGGGGCTATGGCCGAGTTGAGTAAAACTCTCCAAGCTTTGTCCAAACGCATGGACCTGTTTGAACACCATCAGGGCCAGTTGGCTCAGTTCATGGACACCCTCGCTGTCCGGCTACCCCACAGCTTCCCTCTGCTCCAGGTCTACGCCACCTCCTTCTGCGTCCGGATCCAGTGACCCTTTTTTCTTGGAGAAGCCCCGCATACCTCCGCTGGCCTGGGCTTCTCCTTTGGGAAAAAGACGACCCTCTAGTCTATAATGTTACCGACTTCCTGAGTATGTTTCGCAAGGTCTTCGATGCCCCAGGAAAACCTCTGCTGCCTCGTCCCTTTTGATGCAGCTCCGCCAGGTCTGTTCCATGGGTCAATATGCAATTGAATTTCGTACCCTTCTGCCGGAGACTTCTGGAACAATGAGGCACTTACAGCAGCTTTTTGGCAGGGACTCTCTGATCACGCCTCAAGGCTTTCACTACCATTACCTGTGAAAATAAATCTGAGAAAAATCTCCCTGAATCGTATCATGATTTCTCTGATGTGTTTTGTAAAAAGCAAGCTAAGAAGCTACCACCGCACCAATCCTACGATTGCCCCATCGATCTTCTCTCTGGTACTATGCCTCCTTCGGGGACGCACATACCCACTGTCTCCCTCAGAAACTCTAGCAATGAAAGAGTACATTACTACATTTGTCTAGGGGTTTCATACAACCTTCCACTTCCCCTGCTGGAGCTGGGTTCTTTTTTGTTGAAAAAAACGGGGTTTACAACCCTGCATCGACTACCGTGGGTTAAATAAAATCACAATAAGAATCGTTATCTCCACCCCTCTCACTCGAGCTGTTTGACCAGATAAAAGGGGCAAAATATTTACCAAACTGGATCTTCAGGGGGCATACAATCTGATCCGTATACGCCAGTGACGAGTGGAAGACCGCCTTTAACACAGGGACGGTCACTACGAATATCTCGTAATGCCTTTGGCCTTGTAATGCTCCAGCGGTGTTCCAAGAATTCGTAAATGACATTTTCCGGGATATGTTGTGGAATCTGTGTAGTAGTATATCTCATGACATTTTAATCTTTTCTCAAGATCTGCCCTCACACCACATCCATGTTAAACAGGTGGTACTATGTCAGAGAGAATAGCCTATATGCCAAACTGGAAAAGTGTCTGTTTGAGTGTTCACAAGTACCCTTCCTGGCTACATGTATCTGCGCAAGGGTTCCAGATGGATCCTGTTAAAGTTTGGCCATCCAAGATTGGTCTCTTCCTATGGGAACCAAAGCTATATCAAAGGTTCATTGGGTTTGCCAATTACTACAGACAATTCATTCAAGGGTTCTCTTCAATAATTTCTCCGATATTAGCCCTCATCAGTAAAGTGGTAAGCCTCATTCATGGACCCCTGCAGCCCTCGAAGCCTTCAAACACTCAAGGAGGCCTTTGCTGATGCTCCTGTTCTAGTACATCAGATCCTAGTCTTCCCTTCTACATCGAAGTTGATGCCTTGGACTTGGGCGCGGAGCCGTCCTTTCCCAAAGACAAGGCCCTAAAAGGAAACTCCATCCCTGTGCTTATTTCTCTACGAAGTTACTACCCAACGAGCGAAACTATGATTTTGGAAATAGGGAATTCTTGCCATCAATGGCCCTCGAGGAGTGGTGTCATCTATTGGAAGGCACATCTGTACCTATCACCATCCTTACCGACCATAAAATCTCGAATACATCCAGAATCTCAAAAGGTAAATCCCCGTCAGCACGGTGGTCTTTATTCTTTTCCCGATTCAACTTTGTTATCACTTACCAACCTGGTTACAAAACAAGAAGCTGATCCCTGTCCAGATCATTTGTTGCTTCCAACTGTATTAAGGAAGATAAGGGCTCCATTATTCCAACCACTAAATATTTGGCCTCTATATCTCAACTTTGTTCCAAGATCCAAGCCGCACAAGATTCTGCTCCTCCAACACACCCTCTGGCAAAATCTTTGTTCCTGTTTCACTTCGGAAAGCTATCCTTCTTCATACTCACTGTTTCCAAGCAAGCCGGCATCCGGGTGTTGACAAACTTTAATATCTTTTGCCCATTCCCTTTGGTGGCCCAAAATGAGAAAAGGTGTTAAAGACTTTATTCAAGTGTGTACCAGCTGTGCTCAATCCAAGTCTTCTAGAACCCTCCCTTGTGGTCTTCTTCAACCCCTCCCCATTCCGTCCAGACCTTGGACCATCTATCCATGGACTTCATTGTTGACTTCCACCTTCCAAGAAAAACACGGTTATATGGGTGACGTACCGCTCCAGCAAAATGGCCCATTTTGTACCCCTCCCCAAACTACCATCCTCAAGGAGTTAGCTCCACTATTTATTTCACATATCTTCCGCTTTCATGACTCCCTTCTGAAATTGTATCTGACGAGGTTCTCATTTGTTTCCAAATTTTGGAGGGCACTTTGTAAGTCCATGAACATCAAGTTACATATCTCCTCGGCTTACCACCCACAGTCCAATGGGCTACTGAAGCGCACTAACACAGTCTTTGAACAATATCTTCGTGTACATTTCCTATACCAGGATGATTGGGCCGACCTCTTGCCTTGGGCTGAGTTCGCCATAACAATTCACCTCAGCTTCTACTGGGAAATCTCCTTTTTATGTGTCTTTGGACAAATAAATGTTTTCCTTCCGCGAGTCATTGTACCTGCTGCCAATGACTCGGCGGCCCAGATGACCGCATTCTGGCATGCTACGAAATCAGCTTTCAGAAATCTGCTTTGGTACAAAAACTCAGCAGATAGGAGATGTAGAGAACCCCCAGCTTATTCGGTTGGAGATAAATTGTTGCTCTCCTCTGCTCATATTAACCTACGGGTTTCCTTCTCCAAACTGGACCCAAATTTATTGGTCCTTTTCCTATCCTGAATTAATCGGTCCAGTGGTGTTCGCCTCCAACCTTCCAGCATCGGATTCCTAATTGTTTCATATTTCCCTCATCAAGCCAGTATGCTCTAATCAGTATTCCAACTCCTCCTTCCAATTTCGTTGATGGTCAGCAGGAGTTTGAGGTTGAAAAATCTTGGACTCTAGATTCTGGAGGAGTGTCTTTCAGTATTTGGTCCACTGGAAAGGTTTCGTTCCATAAGAAGAGCTTGGATTAAACATGCTGATGTGCACGCTCCACTCTAGTCAGAGCTTTCCATAGGAGTTTTCAAGGGAAACCGGCCCGTTGGGTCCTGTGACCCCCCGTAAGGGGGGGTACTGTCACAAACTTACCTGCCGCTCCGGTCCCGCGCGCTCTGAACTTCCGGTGGGCGGTGTCGCGGACGTCATGACGTCACGACGCCACACGCCGGGCTGCGCGAGAATTTAAAAAGCATCGTCCTCCTGGACCCGGCGCCCATAGTAGCGTTAGCTACCTCTGGCTCCTTACTCACCTGCTTGGATTCTGCTCTGCTCCTGCTCCTACTACTTACCTCCACCTGTATCCAGTATCCAGTACCTACCTTGCCTGTATCCAGTATCCAGTACTTACCTGTCTGTCTCCAGTACCTACCTTGCCTGTATCCAGTATCCAGTACTTACCTTGCCTTGTCTCCAGTGACTACCTTGCCTTATCCAGTATCCAGTACTTACCTTGCCTGTCTCCAGTAACACTTGCCTGTATCCAGTATCCAGTACTTACCTAGCCTGTCTCCATGACTATCTTGCCTGTATCCAGTATCCAGTACTTACCTTGCCTGTTTCCAGTGACTACCTTGCCTGTATCCATATCCACCTTCAGTTCCCAGCAGCACCTTGTTCCATTCAGCCTACAGCTCCCAGCAGCACCTTGCTCCTGTTTCCAGCCTACAGTTCCCAGCAGCACCTTGTTCCTGTTTCCAGCCTACAGTCCCCAGCAGAACCTTTGTTCCTGGTTCCAGCCTACAGTTCCCAGCAGCCTCTGTGTCCTGCCATTCCGGACTATCAGCCTCCTCCTAAAGGTACTGTAAGTACCCCGCCCGCAGTTACAACAGAGCTTTACTATATAATCTTTATCCTCACGACATATTAGCTGACGACTATAAGTAGTACACTTAAAAAAACATTAGTTTAGTGGCAAGTGCTTCAAACTTGCTGTTTCCCCCCCTGGATGATGGCAATCTGCAGCTCCACCCTGAAGAGATCTCCTGGTTCATCCTGCTTCCTTGGCCTCCAAATGTATATTCCGGTCGTACCACACGCCCTTGGTGACTGATTGCGCATGTACATGACGTCAATAGCGCGCTGTGTTTGGTTGACGCGCAATGACGTCACGTGTACGACTAGAACATACATTGGAGGCTAGAAGCCGGATGAGCCAGGAGCTCTGGTCCGGCGGACTGCAGAGGCCATCATCCATGGGGAGGAAGCAGCAAGTTTGAAGCAATAAAGGTAGGCTCTTGGGGGATAGAAGAAAAATGTTTTAGAACATAAGTTTTAAAGACCCAGCTTGCCACTAACAAATGGTACATGTCCTATAACGATAACAGTATAATAACTGAATATACAGTGACTGGTAAAATCTTCCCTGGATGAAAAGGAAAATGCTTTGTTGACTTAATGCATGCACATGGTGTCCTGTATCATAACACTGCAAGATAATCCATAGGGATGGTAATGGAAATTTATCACTCGCCTCAATCAATAAGCTATTAATGTCCAAGCCTATTGATTAGATAATAACACTGATCAATACACAGATGAGAATTCTGCACTGTGTAGTAAGACACCCATAGCCAGCTTGACCTTGTTAATATTATTTATGGATTTGAGAAAAACAAAAGAAATAAGCAATGTTGTTTTTTGAAGGGTGCGTGTAGTAATGAATGACAGCAGAGGAGTTCAAGAGTTCCCACAATTCTATGGTTTTTATAACTCTAGGAGCTCATTGTAATTCTTTGAAGGTTTTTTTAGCAGCTGATACAGTAGTTGGTGGAAATCTACCTAAATATGTCTGATCGATTAGATTGATTCTGGTTATTTCATTTGATAAAAGTGGACTTATAGTTATATTTCCACAAAACCATTATAACAAATCTTCCCATACTGCCCTGCGGGTGTAGTTTCTTGGATGATGTCTATAGGTTTACAAGGATGTGTACATTTACATCTATCCATCCATTATATATATATACATACATCGTAACCTATGAATAATGCATTATTTATGTAATTTTAATTTATCTGTTTTTATTGCTTGCATTTATCCCCTTGTTTGTATACTCTTTTATAGATAAAATTATACATACATACAAACAAGTGATAATCTTCAATTGTGGTATAGATTAGAGATCTCCAACAAGATGGTCTCAGAGTTTGTAACCTTCAACTCATCACACTCTAACACACCAGGGCCCCATTTACCATGAGACTTTACAGTGAGAACGGTGAAACTGTTGGAACTGTCTTCCAGCAGAGGTGGTAATGGCAAGTTCATTGAATAACTTTAAAAAGGCCTAGATAAGTTTCTAAAACTAAAAAATTTGAGAATTACTGGATTTTAATGCATATGATCTGGTTGATCCAGGATACTTTCCGATTGCCGTTTGCAGTCAGGAAGGAATTTTTTCCCCCTTTTTTTAGCTGGGTTTTTTGCCTTCCTCTGGATCAACTGTTAGGTGGGTTAAAAAAAAAAAAAAAAAGGAATAGGTTGGACTTGATGGCGAATGTCTTTATTCAACCTTAATTACTATTTACTATGTTACTATGTTACAGAATGAAACATTTGTCTCAGGTGGCACCCTATACTGAAGAAGAAGGAGGCAGACAGGCCGGCATAAAAAATGTGCACGTGAGCAAGAACATCACACACACGCGGCTACGAGAAGTGTGTACGCTGCCCCCTTATGACTTCAGTATACCTGAAGTGCCGTGTAAGTACTCAGGTCAAGCAGGTACTCAGGTCAAGCAGAACTTGACCTGAGGAAGAGAGAAGTGTATCTCTCAAAAGCTTGTCTGTAAAAATGAACTGTTAGTCCATAATAAAAAGGGATCACCTTATCCTACAGTACTCATCTTTTTAGTATATGCTGCTGGACTAACACGGCTACAACCATTTTATGATCTTAGGAGAGTCAGAGTCAGGACACACACCCTGCTGCTCAGCGCTCGTATTCAAGTCAGTGGAAGTTGGAACCAATCAAAATGCTCCTATAGTGCACAGCACTATTCATCCCTTGCTGCCTATTGGTCCTCTGAGGCTCCTCTCTTGTGTCAGCAGGTGATTAACAGTCCAGCAGCAGCAGCCAATAGAGAGAGGGGGGAGGGGCTCGTGTGGCACAGTGGCAGTGCGGATATTACAGAGAGAGCAGGCTGAGCAGTTGCAGCAAAGTGGTGAATTTTCTCAGCATCTGTTGGTTTTACCAATAGTTCAAAATTGTAACATTTTAGCCAGGCCCATTGACTAAACCACGCCCACCGATGAAACACCCCTGAGGACACCAGTGTGGCCAGAGTTTGTCCTTCAGGGCCCCTATCCCAGGGCCGTATAATCAGGAACAGAAAATTAGATTTTTTTAAACGAAACTTAACATTTTTAAATGGAATTCTTGACTTTCAAAAATGTTTAAAAATCTGTCGGATCAGCGGATTTTCAAAGCCGAATCGAAACCAGGTTCCTGGATTCATCACTACTTCTTAGTAGGGACAGACAGGTTACTCATGCCCTAAGTAGCCCCCATCACGCCCATGCCCAAAGGCTGGTAGCAGAAAGGAGGGGAAGCAAGTAGAGAGAGGAATACAGAGATATCAGGGCTAATAATCACAATCTCAATCCCATTCAAATCATAACTTCATTATGAATGGCAATGTTGGGGTTGGACGTGCCCTTTAAACAGACCATTTAACCAAGAAACAATACACATTTAAATTAATAATGTAATAACATTAAAGGAAAGAGTATGATTTCTTTTTTTCTTACTCTTTTACCTGGTCTTTTACAACAATTCTCGTATAAAGGAATATGTTCAGTTTATTGTATAACTACATTCCAGGTGACTTTCCCTTACAATTGTGGCTCTCGGTAGATTGTATTGAATGTTTGTAAAGACCGGTTTAGTCTTTATCGCTCAAATCTTTGCTACTGTTCCAATGTTATTAAACTTCAAGATGTTTAGTTATTAAAACCCTTGTCTCTAGAAGGACACCAGAAAAGTAAATTAATAACATGGAACGCAGAATCAACTTAATACCACTTAAGACTTGGATATACAGCTTAGATTACAACACTGCATTTCTGAGCAAAGTCAACGTCTATCGAGTCTTCTATCTAATCAAACCACATTGAGTTAATATTTAACGTTCATTTCTATTAATTATATTTATCACTAGAGATGTTTGAAACTGTTGAGTTTGTTTCGTTTTCGAATTTGAAATTTCGAAAGTTCAAGTTTCGAAAATCGTCTACTTTCGATTTTCGATTTTCGAAAATCATCTTTCGATTTTTGATAATTATCTACTTTCGATAATTATCTACTTTCTATTTTCTATTTTCGAATTATTTCCTTTCTATTTTCGATAATTATCTACTTTCGATAATTTACTTTCGATTTCGATAATTATCTACTTTCGATTTTGATAATCATCTACTTTCGATAATCGTCTACTTTCGATTTTGATCGAATTTTCGATAAAAAAACTCGGAAAATTCGGGTTTCGTAAATTCCGGGAGTTACGAAAGTTTCCTCGGGACCTGGAAACCCTCGGATTCAATTCGAAACTGGGTTCTATTAGAACCCACAGTACATCTCTATTTATCACTCCTGACAAATATACTTAGAGTTCTGTCTCTTATTTTTGGCTATTTAAGCTTCTGCCAGTCGAGTTGTTTCCACGTATAATTGCTTTTTCCAATGAATGTGATTAGAAACAAGTCATTTTTAATACCTACCACATGTGTTCTTTCTGTCTATTTGTTATACCATGATGCACAAATAATTCCAATGCAATGGAACATTTTCCATGCCCTGTTGATTTGTTTAATTGTCCTGTTTAATTAACCTCGTCCATTCTACCGAAGCTTCCAAACAAAACACTGTATAACGTTACGAAATTGCAATTTACCCAAACACAATTCTATAGAATTTTTTTGGTCTAAACATATGCACGCTCTAATTAGAGTGTTACTTTCTTTTAGCTGTTTGCATTTGTTTTAATAGTCTCTCATGGTTTCATTACTTTTGTCGCCCAACGCAATAGCCAAAAACCAATTATTTTTTTGTACGCAGGACAGAAATCTATGTCTATCTGGAGGCTCCAATTGACAGTCTCCCCATGCTTTTAATTAAAACAGTCAATTAGACATGTGAGGGAATGCTTCTTATGGCCCTATACACTCAGGTCGAGGAACTTTCTCGTTGAACCTGCCAGATTGACTGATGGTTAAACCACATCACACTTAGTAAGTCTTTTTAAACAGTGTGTAATTAAGTTCAATGTTACTATAAATGTCCTGAATTTGCAGACAATGACACTTTGAGGGTAAGATAAATGGGTAAGAGAAATATTATTTTACCCTAGGTATTTTAACTAAACATTGTTTCATTTCTATAATCGATGGATATATTGGTTAATAAAAGGTTGACTAATGGTTTTTAGTGCATTTATTTTAAATGAAACATATTTAATAAGGGTTTGATAAAACTTGTAAAAAGTTCTACCTGATGTTCTTGGGACAAAATGAACGGTTTTAGTATAATATAGTGTTTGAGGTTGTTAAAGGGGAACTGTGGTCTCCAAACAAGTTAAGCTTAAATGAAAGTCCAGTTTCCTACCTTTAAGTAGACGGGAGGAGACAGGAAGTCCCTCCTCCTCTCTGCTGTGTGAAAATCCTGACAGAGAAGGTAAGGGAATCTACAGCCCTTCTCTCTCACTATGTGTAAACAGCCTTTTCAGGCAGAGTTCTCACTCTGTTGTCCCTCTGTTATCACTCTGCCTGAAAAGGCTGATTCCACAGAGTTTTCTGTAGGGGGGGGTCTTGAGTAACCCAAGGCACACGGCACATGGGGCTGTAAGATAATGGGCCATGGGGGGGCCTGCAAATGGAGGGACCTATCAATTTACCTAAAGTCATTTTTTGGACCACAGTTCCCCTTCCTGACTCCAAGTGGCAATCGGAAACTTCCCTGGATCAACTCTACTTTATGTATCAATACCAGTAACTTGCAACATTCCTTGTTTGCAGAAACAGCTAAATGCCACCATGAGAACTACCAAAATAATTCAACAAAATTGAAATTTCTTGCCACAATTTCTGGTCTTTCTTGTGTTTTTTTCTGCAAAAGTAGATGGCAAAATTAAACAGTATTTCCTCCCCCTGCCAACAGAAGGAAACCTGTCTGGTTTGTCCATCTCTAGCTGGGAAATAAATGGCTTCCTCAATATTCAGACTCTGGTTTGTTACATTTGGCATTCATCTCCATAAGCCATGGACCCCCAGGCTTTCCCTGGTTGGGTACCACTGCTCTAAAATATCGGTTAACTTTTCCATTGTTTCTAAATCGTTGAAATATTCACACGGGACAAACCTTTTACAGGTTTTTATCTAGTTACATATATTTTTTAATGATCTAGCCCCCTGTGTATTTGTTTAACTAACCATTGTTGCAGGATGTTTATCATACTTGTGTGTTGCTCATTTCGTGATGTTTTAAAGGGCATGTCCACTCCATTTATGCACTTTTTTTGTAGTGTAGAGCTCCCTCCCCCGACCCCAAATGCTGTAGTCATTTGAAGCAAACTGCAGGGGGCCGGACCGGCAGCCGCGTCCGTGATTGGCTGAGAGGCAGCCAATCACGGACACGGCTTCCGGCTGTACTAAACGTCAGGGGAAAGAGGCAATGTAAATAATGATCGGGGTAGTTTTGCTTCAAATAACTACAGCGTTTGGGGTTGGAGGAGGGAGCCTTACACTACAGAAAAGGGGATTTATACTTGGGGGAGGGAGAGAGAAATGGGAGGGGGAGGGAGGGGGAGAAGGGCTGCAGTACGCATGGCAAATTCTCCCTGAGGGGAGACAGGAGGCAGAGTCCTATATGGACTCTGCTATCCTCCTGGTGGGCAGTTTTTTGGAATTTGGAGGGACATTACAGGAGAACCATTTGGAGCTGGGATGTGAGGTAAGGATTTTATTACAGTACAGAGTGGGGCCATAGTGGGGGATTATAGTTTTGGGGGTGAACATGTCCTTTAAATGTTTATTGTTTTAGTGCCAGACTAAGGGATTTATAAGTTTGCCATGGCTAACACAGAACAACCCTTTAGTTTGTGCTAGACAGAAATATAGTTAACTAAACTGGATTTTTTTTTTAATTGTCCATTTCTGGAAACTATAATTGTTTCATTCCATTTTTTTTGTTGATCTGCCTCCTATTTCTTTAGATATCAAATCTGAATCATTTTATATTTCAGCTGTCAATCAAGTTCCTTATTATCATAAACACTCTGCTCTGTGCAGTTTTTATGTGTAAAATGCCTTGTGGGAAATTCCCTTTCCCAGCCCTGGCTCATTGTGATTACGGAGCATGCTTGCCCTCACAGATAGTTGTGCCTTGTAAAGGGGGTGTCAGTTAAGAGTCAGTTAACCAAATAAGCAGAACCAGTAGTTTGACCTGGAAACCATTTATGTGTTTAAACATTGGTTCATCCCTACTTTCTATCAATCAACAGCAGGGGTACAAGGCACTGACTAATTCAGTTGAATAGACACAATCAATCAGAAAACATTGACCTGTGTATGGCAGGCTTAAGTCCATGATCCATAGTAGGATCATGGATTTGCCTAAATCTCATCCTTCCTTAATAGCTGACCTGTACTGGGGGTCAACTGGATTTTTTTTTTTAGGAAACATTTTTTATTGCATCTTATGATCCACAATATCTAAATCTGACGTATCAAACTCCCAATAAAATGTTTTCTCCTATTTAGTCAAATTCAGAGGGTAAAGTAATAAATAAAACATTACATGAATAAATGCCACCTACATCTTTACATTATCCCATCAGCAAGCTAACGCGGAGGACCTCAGGTGACCTCTATTTAATGATAATTACCAACTCATCAATAATGTTGGTGGGTAGCTACAGACGTCAAATAATCAATAGTAAGTGGAGAATCTGATCAATAAACATTACAGCCAATAAGAGATAAGCTTACTAAAGCACAAAAAGCTCGTCCATAGATATAGGAATACATTAAATAGAAATGTTGAGAATATGTTCAAAACTTAAAGGGCAAAATACAATTACAATAAAATTTCACTTTGGAGGTCATAAATTAAAGACCTTATTAGATTTAGCATTACGGCAAATAAAGGCATTTGAGAATCTTAGAAAAGACACGCGTCACACAGTAAGGATTCACATAATCGTATCTGAAGACTCCAACTGGGAGATTACAAAATAGGGGAAACGTATAACCTAGATGTACTGTACCCACAGGCAAAACCTTTAATACAATAAAAAAAAAATGGATCTGAATAAATTAATTGAGCATTAGATTTATATAAAGTATTACAGCCACTTGTGTTTTCTCCAAATATTGATCTAAATTAATTGTGTTTCTTCTCAGAAACCATTTATTATCGGCGGTTATTTTATAATTTAATATGCAGATTTAATTAGAATTAGACACTTTTTGAATTTAAGCATTTTTATATTGATCGTTGATATTTATGATTTCACTAATTGTTATATTTTACACTTTGGTATGGGAATTGTAACCACAACTCAAGAAAGGATGGGATTCATAAACTGGTCAGTTTATGTTTGTTTGTACACTTGAAAAAGAGGAATAAGACCCCAAAACATTTTGGACCCTTTATCATGTAATAAACAGTAAACTATATTATTTTCATAGTTACATAGTAACATAGTATTGGAGGTTGTATAAAGACATACATCCATCTAGTCCAACCTTTATACCCTACCCATAATGTCTATATAACAGTTATATAGTAACATAGTATTGGAGGTTGTATAAAGACATACGTCCATCTAGTCCAACCTTTATACCCTACCCATAATGTCTGTATAACAGTTACATAATAACATAGTTGTATAAAGACATCCGTCCATCTAGCTACATTTACCCTACCCATAATGTCTGTTATCAGTTACATAGTAACATAGTATTGGGTTGTAAGACATAGGTCCATCTAGTCCAACCTTTATACCCTACCCGTGATCTCTGTATAACAGTTACATAGTAACATAGTATTGGAGGTTCTATAAAGACATACGTCCATCTAGTCCAACATTTATACCCTACCCATAATGTCTGTATAACAGTTACATAGTAACATAGTATTGGAGGTTGTATAAAGACATACGTCCATGCAAGCAGAAGACCAGGCAGTGCGGCGGAGGATAGAGGGAAGGTAAGCAAAGATCGGGGGAGTTTCTTGACATACTAAAATGGCATTTGGGGCTGGGGGAGGGAGACCTACAATATCCTAAATGTTGGGGAAAGGGGTGGACATGCCCTTTAAGGGGACCCGCAGCTCAAAACCGGGACTTCCCTTCTCAGCACTTAAAAGTGCCCTTGCGGCACTGATAATTGGCTTTGTTGTGGGTCCTGCAGCTCGAAACCAGGACCCCAATTGTCTCTTAGAAGAGCCCTTGTGGCTTTTATAAGAGCCTTTCTGATAGGGAGATCCCTGCAGCTCGAAACCAGGACCATCCCTGGTCCTAAAAAGAACCTTTACAAGTCTCCGGCATCTTCTTTCTTCTCTGACCCCGTGCTCTTGACGTGTGCGTGCTCCCGCACGCCCCTAATTATGCCCCTGCCACCCCGTCCTCCCATTTGTTGCTGTGATACAGCGATCATAATCCCATGGATTGGGGTTTGAGCGTTTCGCTGTGCACAGGGAGCCATCAAGAACGAGGTAGGTGGAGGAGCGGGGGGAGAAAAAGCAGGCGGGGGACGCTAGATTACTGGCGTGAGGAGCGCTGGCGAGGGGGGGCCCCCTGCAGTGTTCGGTCCATACGAAGAGCTTGATTAAACATGCGATTGCAACGCTCCACATCTAGTCAGAGCTTTCCATAGGAGTTTTAAAGGGAAACCTGCCCGGTGGTTCCTGTGACCCCCGTAAGGGGGGGTACTGTCACAAACTTACCGCCGCTCCGGTCCCGCCGGCGCTCTGAACTCCGGGTGGGCGGTGTCCGCGGACGTCATGACGTCACGACGCCTACACGCCGGGGCCTGCGCGAAATTTTAAAAAAGCATCGTCCTCCTGACCCGCGCCCGATAGTACGTTACTACCTCTGGCTCCTTACTTCACCTGTTGGATTCTGCTCTCTCCTGCTCCTACGTACTTACCTAACCTGTATCCAGTATCCAGTACCTACCTGGCCTGTATCCAGTATCCAGTACTTACCTTGTCTGCTCCAGTACCTACCTTGCCTGTATCCAGTATCCAGTACTTACCTTGCCTTGTCTCCAGTGGACTACCTTGCCTATATCCATATCCAGTACTTACCTTGCCGTCCTCCAGTACTACATTGCCTTTATCCAGTATCCAGTACTTACCTACCCGGTCTCCTGACTATCTTGCCTGTATCCAGTTCCAGTACTTACCTTGCCTGTTTCCAGTGTGACACCTTGCCTGTATCCATATCCACCTCAGTTCCCAGCAGCACCTTGTTCCAGCATTCAGCCACAGCTCCCAGCAGCACTTCCTCTGTTTCCTCGCCTACAGTTCCCAGCAGCCCTGTTCGGTTTCCAGCCTACAGTCCCGCAAACCTTGTTCCTGGTTCCAGCCTACGTTCCCACAGCCTTCTGTGTCTGCTCATTCCGACTATCAGCCTCCTCCTAAAGTTGTACTGTAGTACCCCGCTCGTCCGGCCATTTGTTACACACATATTCCAAACGAGGCTTTACCTATATATATTTTTCTCCTTATAATCCATACCCCTCGTTATATACAAGACATATCTTATCCTGCTCGTTTCTCACCGAGCTATAAAGTATATGTACACCTTAAAAAAAAACATTAGTTTAGTGGCAGAGTGCTTCAAACTTGCTGTTCCCTCCTCTGAGATGATGGCAATCTGCAGCTCCACCCTGAAGAGTATCTCCTGGTTCATCCTGCTTCCTTCCTTGGCCTCCAAATGTTATTTCCGGTTCGTACCACACCCCTTGTGACGTGATTGCGCACATGTTGACATGACTTCAATAGCGGCCTGTGTTTGGTTGACGCGCAATGGATCACTGGTACGACTAGAACATAATTGGACTAAGGAAGCGGATGAGCCAGGAGCTCTGGTCCGGGTCGGAGCGCAGACAAGCTAAACCATCATCCATGGGAGGAAGTCAGCAAGTGTAAGCAATAAAGGTAGGCTCTTGGGGATAGAGAAAATGTTTTAGAACATAAGTTTTAAAGACCCAGCTGCCACTAATCAAATGGTACAGGTCCTATAACGATAACAGTATAATAACTGAATATACAGGTGACTGGTAAAATCTTCCCTGGATGATAAGGAAAATGCTTTGTTTGACTTACTGTGCACATGGTGTCCTGTATCATAAACACTGCAGTAATCCATAGGGATGGTAATGGAAATTATCACGCGCCTCAATCAATAGCTATTAAGTCCAAGCCTATTGATTAGATATAAACACTGATCATACACAGATGAGAATTGCACTGTTAGTAAGACACCCTAGCCAGCTTGACCTGTTAATATTATTTATGGATTTGAAGAAAACAAAAGAAATGAAGCAATGTTGTTATTTTGAAGGGTTCGTTGTAGTATGAATCAGCAGAGGTTCAAGAGTTCCCACAATTCTATGGCTTTTATAACTCTAGAAGCTCATTGTAATTCTTTGAAGGTTTTTTTTAGCAGCTGATACAGTAGTTGGTGGAAATCTACCTAATATGTCTGATCGATTTAGATTGATTCTGGTTATTCATTTGATAAAAGTGGCATTATAGTTATATTTCCACCAAACCATTATAACAAATCTTCCCATACTGCCCGCTGCTGGTGTAGAGTTTCTTGGTGATGTCTATAGGTTTACAAGGATGTTTACATTTACATCTATCCTCATTATAATATATACATACCATCGTAACCTATAATAATGCATTATTTATGTAATTTTATTATCTGTTTTTATGCTGCATTTATCCCTTGTTTTATACTCTTTAATAGATAAAAAAATTATACAGTACATACAAACAGTGAATAATCTTCAATTGTGGTATAGAATTTAGATCTCCAACAGAATGGTCTCAGATGTTGTAACTTCACTCATCATTTCACTCTAACACATCCAGGGCCCCATTACCATGAGATTTACAGTGAGAACGGTGAACCTGTGGAACTGTCTTCCAGCAGAGGTGGTAATGGCACATTCATTGAATAACTTTAAAAAAGGCCTAATAATTTTCTAAACAAAAAATATTGGAATTACTGGTATTAATGCATATCGATCTGGTTGATCCAGGGATACTTTTCCGATTGCCGTTTGCAGTCAGGAAGAATTTTTTCCCCCTTTTTTTAGCTGGGGTTTTTTTTGCCTTCTCTGGATCAACTGTTGGTAGGTGAAAAAAAAAAAAAAAAAAGGGAATAGGTGGACTTGATGGACGAATGTCTTTATTCAACTAATTACTATGTTACTATGTTACTATGTATACAGAATGAAACTTTGTCTCAGGTGGCACCCCTATACTTGAAGAAGAAGGAGGCAGCAGGCCGGCATAAAAATGTGCACGTGAGCAAGAACATTCACACGCGGCTTACGAGAAGTGTGTACGCTGCCCCCTTATGACTTCAGTAAACCTTGAAGTGCCGTGTAAGTACTCAGGTCAAGCAGTACCAGGTCAAGCAGAACTTGACCTGAGGAAGAGAGAGTGTATCTCTCAAAAGCTGTGCTGTAAAAATGAACTGTTAGTCCATAAAAAAGAAAGGGATCACCTTATCCTACAGTACTCATCTTTTTAGTATATGCTGCTGGACTAACACGGCTACAACCATTTTATGATCTTAGGAGAGTCAGAGTCAGGACACACACACCTGCTGCTCGCGCTCGTATTCAAGTCAGTGGAAGTTGGAACCAATCAACAAAATGCTCCTATAGTGCACAGCACTATTCATCCCTTGCTGCCTATGTTTCCTCGTGAGGCTCCTCTCTTGTGTCAGCAGGTGATTAACAGTCCAGCAGCACAGCCCATAGAGAGAGGGGGAGGGTGCTCGTGTGGCACAGTGGCAGTGCGGATATTACAGATAGAGCAGCTGAGCAGTTGCAGCAAAGTGGTGAATTTCTCAGCATCTGTTGGTTTTACCAATAGTTCAAATTGTAACATTTTAGCCAGGCCCATTGCTAAACCACGCCCACCGATGAACACCCCTGAGACCCCAGTGTGGCCAGAGTTTGTCCTTCAGGGCCCCTATCCCAGGGCCGTTAATCGGAACAAAAAATTAGATTTTTTTAAACAGAAACTTAACATTTTTAAATGGAATTCTTGACTTTCAAAAATGTTTAAAATCGGGTCATCAGCGTATTTTCAAGCCGAATCGACACCAGGTTCCTGGATTCATCACTACTTCTTAGTAGGGACAGACAGGTTACTCATGCCCTAAGTAGCCCCCTCACACGCCCATAGCCCAAGGCTGGTAGCAGAAAGGAGGGAGAACAGTAGAGAGAGAATACAGAGATATCAGGGCTAATATTCACATCTCAATCCCATTCAAATCATAACTTCATTATGAATGGCAATGTTGGGGTTGGACTTGCCCTTTAAACAGACCTTTAACCAAGAACAATACACATTTAAATTAATAATGTAATAACATTAAAGGAAAGAGTATGATTCTTTTTTTTTTTCTTACTCTTTTACCTGGTCTTTTACAACATTCCGTATAAAGGAATATGTTCAGTTTATTGTATAACTACATTCCGTTGACTTTCCCTTACAATTGTGGCCTCGGTAGATTGTATTGAATGTTTGTAAAGACGGTTTAGTCTTTATCGCCAAATCTTTGCTACTATTCCAATGTTATTAACTTCAAGATGTTTTAGTTATTAAACCCTGTGTCTCTAGAAGGCACCAGAAAAAGTAAATTAATACATGGAACGCAGAATCAACTTAATCCCACTTAAGACTTGGATATCCAGCTTATATATACAACACTGCATTTCTGAGCAAAGTCAACGTCTCGAGTCTTCTAATCTAATCAAACCACTGGAGTTAAATATTTAACGTTCATTTCTATTAATTATATTTATCACTAGAGATGTTTGAAACTGTTGAGTTGTTTCGTTTTCGAATTTGAAATTTCGAAAGTTCAGTTTCGAAAATCGTCTACTTTCGATTTTCGATTTTCGAAAATCATCTTTCGATTTTTGATAATTATCTACTTTCGATAATTATCTACTTTATTTTCTATTTTCGATAATTATTTCCTTTCTATTTTCGATAATTATCTACTTTCGATACTTTACTTTTGATTTTCGATAATTATCTACTTTCGATTTTGATAATCATCTACTTTCGATAATCTTCTACTTTCGATTTTGATCGAATTTTCGATAAAAAACTCGAAAATTCGGGTTTCGTAAATTCCGGATTTACAAAGTTTCCTCGGGACCTGGAAACCCTCGGATTCAATTCGAACATGGGTTCTATTAGAACCCACAGTACATCTCTATTTAATCACTCCTGACAAATACCTTAAGTTCTGTCTCTTATTTTTGGCTATTTAAGCTTCTGCCAGTCGAGTTGTTTCCACGTATATGCTTTTTCCAATGAATGTGATTAGAACAAGTCTTTTTAATACCTACCACATGTGTTCTTTCTGTCTATTTGTTATAACCATGATGCACAAATAATTCCAATGCAATGGAACATTTTCCATGCCCTGTTGATTTGTTTAATTGTCCTGTTTAATTAACCTCGTCCATTCTACCGAAGCTTCCAAACAAAACACTGTATAACCGTTACAAATTGCAATTTACCCAACACATTCTATAGAATTTTTTGGTCTAAACATATGCACGCTCTAATTAGAGTGTTACTTCTTTTAGCTGTTTCCATTTGTTTAATAGTCTCTCATGGTTTCATTACTTTTGTCGCCCAACGCAATAGCCAAAAACCAATTATTTTTTTGTACGCAGAACAGAAATCTAGTCTATCTGGAGGCTCCAATTGACAGTCTCCCCATGCTTTAATTAAAACAGTCAATTAGACATGTGAGGGAATGCTTCTTATGGCCCTATACACTCAGGTCGAGGACTTTCTCGTTGAACCTGCCAGATTGACTGATGGTTAACCACATCACACTATTTAAGCCTTTTTAAACAGTGTGTAATTAGTTCAATGTTACATATAAATGTCCTGAATTTCAGACAATGACACTTTGAGGGTAAGATAAATGGGTAAGAGAAATATTATTTTACCCTAGGTATTTTACCTAAACATTGTTTCATTTCTATAATCGATGATATTGGTTAATAAAAGGTTGACTAATGGTTTTAGTGTCATTTATTTTAAATGAAACATTTAATAAGGTTTTGAAAAAACTTGTAAAAGTCTACCTGATGTTCTTGGGACAAAATGAACGGTTTAGTATAATATAGTTTTTTGAGGTGTTAAAGGGGAACTGTGTCTCCAACAAGTTAAGCTTAAATGAAGTCCAGTTTCCTACCTTTAAGTATAACGGGAGGACGGAACAATCCCTCCTCCTCTCTGCTGTGTGAAAATCCTGACAGAGAGTAAGGGAATCACGCCCTTCTCTCTCACTATGTGTAAACAACCTTTTCAGGCAGAGTTCTCACTCTGTGTCCCTCTGTGATCACTCCGCCTGAAAAGGCTGATTCACAGAGTTTTCTGTAGGGGGGGGGGTGGGTGGTCTTGAGTACCCAAGGCACACGGCAAATGGGCTGTAAGATAATGGGCCATGGGGGGCCTGCAAATGGGGGACCTATCATTTACCTAAAGTCATTTTTGGACCACAGTTCCCCTTCCTGACTCCAAGTGGCAATCGGAAACTTCCCTGGATCAACTCTACTTATGTATCAATACCAGTAACTTGCAACATTCCTTGTTTGCAGAAACAGCAAAATGCCACCATGGGAACTACCAAAATAATTTCAACAAAATTGAAATTTTCTCGCCACAATTTCTGGTCTTTCTTGTGTTTTTTTCTGCAAAAGTAGATGGCAAAATTAAACAGTATTTCCTCCCCCTGCCCAACAGAAGGAAACCTGCTGGTTTGTCCATCTCTAGCTGGGAAATAAATGGCTTCCCAATATTCAGACTCTGGTTTGTTACATTTGGCATTCATCTCCATTAGCCATGGACCCCCAGGCTTTCCCTGGTTGGGTACCACTGCTCTAAAATATCGTTTAACTTTTCCATTGTTCTAAATCGTTGAATATTCACACGGACAAACCTTTTACAGGTTTTTATCTAGTTACATATATTTTTTAAGACTTGCCCCCTGTGTATTTGTTTAAAATAACCTTGTTGCAGGATGTTTATCATACTTGTGTGTTGCTCATTCATGATGTTTTATAAGGGCATGTCCCTCCATTTATGCACTTTTTTGTAGTGTAGAGCTCCCTCCCCCGACCCCAAACGCTGTAGTCATTTGAAGCAACTGCAGGGGCGCCCCGGCAGCCGTCTGTGATTGGCTGAGAGGCAGCCAATCACGGACACGGTTTTCCGGCTGTACAAACGTCGGAGAAAGAGGCAGTAAATAATGATCGGGGTAGTTTTGCTTCAAATAACTACAGCGTTTGGTTGAGGAGGGAGCCTTACACTACAGAAAGGGGATTTATACTTGGGGAGGGAGAGAGAAATGGAGGGAGGAGGGGGAGAAGGCTTCCATACGCATTGGCAATTCTCCTCTGAGGGAGACACAGGGCGAGTCCTATATGGACTCTGCTATCCTCCTGGTGGGCAGTTTTTTGGAATTTGAGGGACATTACAGAGAAACCATTTGGGCTGGGATGTGAGGTAAGGATTTATTACAGTACAGAGTGGGGCCAGTAGTGGGGGGGGATTATAGTTTTGGGGTGAACATGTCCTTTAAATGTTTATTGTTTTAAGTGCCAGACTAAGGGATTTATAAGTTTGCCATGGCTAACACAGAACAACCTTTAGTTTTGTGCTAGACAGAAATATAGTTCCTAACTGGATTTTTTTTTTTAATTGTCCATTTCTGGAAACTATAATTGTTTCATCATTCCACTGTACCATTTTTTTTGTTGATCTGCCTCCTATTTCTTTAGATATCAAATCTGAATCGTTTTATATTTCAGCTGTCAATCAAGCTGAATCAATTCCCTTTCCCAGCCCTGGCTCACTGTGATTACGGAGCATGCTTGCCCTCACAGATAGTTGTGCCTTGTGAAGGGGGTGTCAGTTAAGAGTCAGTTAACCAAATAAGCAGAACCAGTAGTTTGACCTGGAAACCATTTATGTGTTTAAAACATTGGTTCATCCCTACTTTCTATCAATCACAGCAGGGTACAAGGAATCAAGAACTGACTAATTCAGTTGAAAGATACAATCAATCAGAAAACATTGACCTGTGTATGGCAGGCTTAAGTCATGATCCATAGTAGATCATGGATTTGCCTAAATCTCATCCTTCCTTAATAGCTGACCTGTACTGGGGGTCAACTGTTTTTTTATTTTTAGAAAACATTTTTTATTGCATCTATATCCACAATACTAAATCTGACGTATCAACTCCCAATAAATGTTTCTCCTATTAGAGTCAAATTCGAGGGGAAAGTAATAAAAAAACATTACATGAATAAATGCCACCTACATCTTACATTAATCCCATCAGCAAGCTAACGCGGAGGACCTCAGGTGACCTCTATTTAATGATAATACCAACTCATCAATAATGTTGGTGGGTAGCTACGACGTCAAATAATCAATATTAAGTGGAGAATCTGATCAATAAACATTACAGCCAATAAGAGATAAGCTTACTAAAGCACAAAAACTCTCCATAGATATAGGATACATTAAATAGAAATGTTGAGAATATGTTCAAAACTAAAGGGCAAATCATACAATAAAATTTCACTTGGAGGTCATAAATTAAAGACCTTTAGATTTAGCATTACGGCAAATAAAGGCATTTGAGAATCTTAAAAAGACACCGTCACCCATTAAGGATTCACATAATCGTATCTGAAGACTCCACTGGGAGATTACACAATAGGGGAAACGTATAACCTAATGTACTGTACCCACAGGCAAAACCTTTAATACATAAAAAAAAAATGGATCTGAATAAATGAATTGAGCATTAGATTTATATAAAGTATTACAGCCACTTGTGTTTTCTCCAAATATTGATCTAAATTAATTGTGTTTTCTTCTCAAACCATTTTTATCGGCGGTTATTTTATAATTTAATATGCAGATTTAATTAATTAGACACTTTTGAATTTAAGCATTTTTATATTGATCGTTGATATTTGATTTCACTAATTGTTATATTTTTACACTTTGTGTATGGATTGTAACCACAACAACTCAAGAAAGGATGGAATTCATAAACTGGTCAGTTTATGTTTTGTTTGTACACTTGAAAAAGAGGAATAAGACCCCAAAACATTTTGGACCCTTTATCATGTATAAACATAAACTATATTATTTTCATAGTTACATAGTAACATAGTATTGAGGTTTAAAGACATACCTCCATCAGTCCACCTTTATACCCTACCCATAATGTCTATATACAGTTATATAGTAACATATTATTGGAGTGTGTATAAGACATACGTCCATCTAGTCCAACCTTTATACCCTACCCATAGTCTGTATAACAGTTACATAATAACATAGTATTGGAGGTTGTATAAAGACATACGTCCATCAGTCCTACATTTATACCACCCATAATGTCTGTATATCAGTTACAAGTAAACATAGTATGGGGGTTGTATAAGAATACATCCATCTAGTCCAACCTTTATACCCTACCCATAATGTCTGTATAACGGTTACATGTAACATGTATGGAGGTTGTATAAAGACATACGTCCATCAAGTCCAACATTTGTACCTACCCATAATGTCTGTATACAGTTACATAGAACATAGTATGGAGGTTTGTATAAAGACTATGTCCATCTAGTCCAACCTTTATACCTACCCATAAGTGTCTGTATAAAAGTTACATAGTAACATAGTATTGGAGGTTGTATAAAGACATACGTCCATGCAAGCAGAAGACCAGGCAGTGCGGCGGAGGATAAGGAAAGGTAAGCAAAGATCGGGGAGTTTCTGACAACTAAAATGGCATTTGGGGCTGGGGGAGGGAGACCTACAATATCCTAAATGTTGGGGAAAGGGTGGACATGCCCTTTAGGGACCCGCAGCTCAAACCGGGACTTTCCCTTCTCAGCACTTAAAAGTGCCCTTGCAGCACTGATAATTGGCTTTGTTGTGGGTCCTGCAGCTCGAACCAGGACCCCAATGTCTCTTAGAAGAGCCCTTGTGGCTTTTATAGAGCCTTTCTGATAGAGATCCCTGCAGCTCGAAACCAGGACCATCCCTGGTCCTAAAAAGAACCTTTACAAGTCTCCGCATCTTCTTTCTTCTCTGACGTCGCCGCCAATATCGCCGTCCCCATTGCTGAAGGACCAATCCATTTGTGATTGGTTAAGATTTCAAGTCTTCCCACATTTCCCCCCGCCCAGCAGTGGCTTTTCCTTTTCGCAAAACTGTATTAGCCCCATCACCTAAGTACATGACACGGTGGCAAAAAAAAATATATATAAATATGCCCCTTACACAATAGAGGATTATACTACAAATTTTACAAATGTTTTTAGC